>OMNZ01028851.1:0-11681 GCA_900303255.1 Lesueurigobius sanzi | reverse complement strand
CCCCCCCCTCTCTCTCTCCTTCTCTCTCTCTCTGGCTGTTCACATATTATTATGAAACTATAGACATTGCCTTTAAGATTATCAAAATGTCCTCAAACAGCATCACTTTAGAGGTTACTAACTTTATAGATCACTGAAAGGAAACGGTGGCAAAAAGTTTATAAACATTTTCCATGCAGCTTTTGCCGCTGAACGACTAATCAAATAATCGTAATAATATGATTTGTGAACCCTGTAGTTAATTTTGCAACCATGTTTTGTCTTTCTTTCTCCTCACATTGGCAGGTCTGTTGGGGAGCACCAGATTCCCAGGCTCGTCTCAGAACTACAGCACTCTGCTGCTGGAAGAGGACCTGGACCTTTTGTACGTCGGCGGGAGAGGAGCAGTGTACGCCCTCAACCCCGCAAACATCTCTGCACCTGCAAATTTCTCTGTGAGTCTTTTCATTTCCAGGGCAAAAAACTATTTCACGTGTTTCCCAAAGTGGCAAAAAGGAGGACAACCTAATTATAGCCCGGAGCTGATTGAACAAATCCCATTGTGTTCTTCCAATTTTATGGATATTGGATTAAAAGTAAACCAGGCGGTTTCATCAGAGGTTTAGTGCATCCACTCAGCGACACTCTGCCGCTTCCTCTGTTGTTTTTGTGCCAAAAAATATTAGATCACAAACTTTGAACAATGTTGCCTTAAAAAACAAAGTGATATTTTAATAATGCTCTAAAATATGAGTAGATTATGTATGTTAAGGCGAGACACTGAGGGTGAATAGGGGAAAAATGTAGTATACAATAGTTTTATGAATAAAAATGGACAAAATTGCCTGTATTTTTGACGATAAAATGTAAATAATGCATAGAGCCAGGTTTCAAATGTATGGTTTTATTTTGTTGGTATAATAGTTACAAAGATTTGTTCAGTGGGGATTTTGGATAACTTCTTTAGTCTTTGAATAAAGTAGTTTAGAAAATAGTAGTAGAAAATATACTGTATGTAAAAATTCAAATTTGTCCTTGTTTTTATGGTTCAACACTCAGATTTAAATATTGAAAACTCCCTCTGAACAAACCTTCGTAATATAGTTAAAGACAAGAATAGAAAGTTTGGAGTCTGGTGGAGCTACTTAAATGGAGATGTTGTCTCCACAATGTGAGAACAAATTGGTTTTGCCTGCAGCGTTGCCCCTTAAGCCCTGTTTTGTTCTACATTGCCTTCTTAAACTTTGAAAAGGTGCTTATATGCCTGGATTGTAGCAGCTAATCTCTCTGTCCTAGTATTACCATTACACTATTTTACTTTCATTCAGAGCATGTGGTTTTAATCTCATTTCTTCTACTGAATACTTAGTATCAATATGTCTCGATGGGTCTCTAATGCACCAAACTTGCTATCCCATCTACAAACATGTTCTGAAGTTCATTTTTGTTTCAGATTTTTGTAGCAGTTTAAATATTGAGCTCCAACACTAAAGGTGGCCACACACTAGAGGATTTTTAATCTTTTGAGACTAAAGATCTGTGCAAAGACAACACACACTTAAGGACAGACATGAGGACACACATACACACACATGAGGAGTCCCACCACAGATCATGCCATGAGAGAAAGTTTTTGTTGAGCCACGCCTCCTAAGACAAAAAATCTGGCTAAAAATCCTCTAGTGTGTGTCCACCTTTAGTTGTTAAATGGCTACTCTGGTTATTTTTGCTGGGGTCGTGTGAAGAGAATAAGGAGCAGTTTGCCACTTCACTAACACCCACAATTTTCCCCATTGTTCGCAGATCGACTGGGAGGCCTCATCGGAGCAGAAGAAACAGTGTCTAAGCAAAGGCCGGAACAATAAGGTCCAACACAGTGACTCACAAAATCATTATTGTTACAAAAGAAAAACAGCAGAAACCATTTCCCTATTAGTCCATTTTTCATCTTCGCTCTAATAGAAGTCTGGGTTGAAAACAGTGCTTATCGCAGATGCATTCTTGATTACCCGGGGCACAGAAATAACCTGTTTTTGTTGCACACTCCCCGCAGACCGAATGCTACAATCACATACGATTCCTCCAGCGCTACAACGAGACCCACCTCTACATCTGCGGGACAAACGCCTTCAGGCCCCTCTGTGCATATATAGTAAGGGTAATCGCTATTCTGACAACACACGCGGGGGGGCCCAGAGTATCGATGTATAATCTTTGCCGACGCGTTGCCTTTCACAGGAGGCAGAGCGGTTCAATTTCTCGGCAGGATTCGAAGAAGGCAGAGACCGGTGCCCCTACGACCCCGCCAAAGGATACACGGGCCTGCTTGTAGGTACGCCAAGGAAAATTTGCATTTGAGGTGCCCTTCGTGTTGCAATGTCCGAAGGGGAGCGCGTACTAAAAGACTATGTGGGCTCACCTTGACCTCGATATCTTCAAAACAACCATTGTATTTCTAGTGTAGCCGTTCAAACCTGTCATTTTTGTATTTGATTAGCGAAGTAATTCAACTGGATATCCTCACTCAGGGCCGGCCCAGCCTAAAAATCAGACTATGCAGCTGCAGTGGCCCCGGAGACCACAAGGGGGCCCCCAATAGTGCATGTATTTGTACTACAGGTGTTGTGTGCCTCATACATTTCCGTCAAATGTGAATGTCTCCTCAAAATAACTAGCACACTGCAAGAAGAAATCTAGATTTCATCATAGAATTTCATCAAAACTAGTATATTGTTGATTTGAGGAACTAACTTCAAGAAATTGTGTGATAAGTCACCAACATTCTTAATTCAAGTAAATGAATATTGTTTTTATATAGTTTTGGGTGCGATTAGATATTTTTTTCTTAGTTTAAGAGTAAAAAAACTTATCCCATTTTCTCTCTTTTATGGGAATGGGATAGATGTATGTATCCAAAATGAAATTGTTGCGGGGGCCCCATGACATAACTCCGCTGAGGGCCCTGTGAATGCTTGGGCCGGCCCTGGATATGCTTCATCTGCACGTGCCCAAACTATCTCAGTCTGGTTTCTTAGAGATAAAAGACAGAGACGCCAGATTGGGATGATTTGGGCACGTGCCGATGAAGGATACCCATGAACCGATTTGAGAATCTGAGACATCCAGGTAGCTGAATTAAATCGATTTATCAAACAAAGGGTACAAGATAAAAAGAAGCCGACATTTCACCATCCATTGGAGCAGCTTCTTCAGAGCTCTGATGATTTGTTTGATTAATTAATTTAATATCTGTATTATCTATTCTGTCCAAGAGCTGTAACTGTGGTTCTCAAAGTGTGGTATGGGTTCCACTTAGTAAAGTTTTAGACCGGGTGTAGCCCAAGTTTGGATTTTGTTCAGATCAAATGGTCCTCAAAGAGATATTTTTCTTTAAAGTGGTGCTTGGTGTAACAAGTTAAAGCCACTGGTGTAGAGGAAGGGCGCATAGGATACTTCTGGATGGATTTATGGAAGTGATTTAGTTTGAGGGAAGATGAGCCATATATAGTATAGTGTTGTGATAGCGATTACTGATAATGATTCCATTTTCATCATGACTTCCTTGATGCTATTCAGACGGCGAGATGTTCACAGCCTCCCAGTACGAGTTTCGCAGTTCCCCTGACGTGCGCAGGAACTTCCCCTTCCCCACGCTCAGGACGGAGGAGGCCCCCACCAGGTGGCTGCTGGGTGAGTGCAGCACATGACACATCCATCTAGTCAGCTATCCAAAAATATTTTTTACTCAATTTGGATAATTTTTCACGTCATCATCTTAACATCCTGGTATACTTCTTCTGTCTGTGTCATTTCATTGACATTTAGCGTATTATTTTAGTAGTAGTAGAGCATTTATTGTCCTTGTGAAGAAATTCATTTGCAGTGAGTAAAAACATAAAACATACACAAGGGCAACATTCTACACACAAGTCCAGACTCTGTCCAACATTAATACATAAATGAAATCATCTACGATTGTTTGATTGCAGATTCTGTTTTATTTACACTGGAAAAACAAATCTAAAAATAGGTATTTGAGTATTTGACCGTCATTTGAGAAGGTACGAAAAAAATGATTTGCCAATGGAATAACCTTTAAGGGGAGACACTACAGGCAAAAGCAATTTGTTTAACTTGGGCCAGTTTAATCTCCTAACCTATAAACTTTCACCTGGAAACAAATGAATTGCCAAATCTTCACAATTCAGTGTTTAATTATCGCACCGATTCAATGTTTCTCCAAAGCCTGGCCATACCATACGCTCCTCCTTTCTGTTCAAAAGAAGAACCGTCTGGACAGATGCTCATAGACTATTGTTGCACGATTTTGCGAACGTCGGGCCAATCACAGAGGCAGATTTGTAACGTGGCTCTTAAATGCTGAAGTCTGAACACTGTAATCGCCTTTCATTCTGAACGGACTTTGTAAAGTTGTAACTTCTTATTAAAATGATTTGGTAGTTTTTTGAGTGTAATATTTCTTGCTAAATTTAACATTTTACACATGTTGAACAGCCGTGTTGGTCGAACCATGCCTTTCCCTGATTGGTTAATCCGTCTGTCAATCACGGCCTTCTGGACGCAGACGCCCAGACTGTACAGTACGTTGTGTAAAGCCAATACACGGGGAAGAAACCAGCAGCATGTTTTAAAAGATTTTAAAATGCATTAGCCCGGTAAAAGGCTTTTTAGAAGATGTAAATAGACTAGATTAATGTTGTGGGAGGAGTGCCTTGGTTCTTTGTTTTTCTCCTAAGCTTCTCCATAGATTTACACAGAAGAATGTAACTTCAGAATGCATTTTTCTTACGCTCTTGCAACAATGTCTCAATTTTAGTAGCACCTACTGTACATCCTTGAGACTTTCCTGTCAGACATCACAATACTTTGAACCCCAAAAAACAAAGCAAAATTTGACATTTTACAGATTTATTCACTAATATCTAGTTTATTCAAAAACAAAAGTTCCAAAATCCCCTCTGAACAAATCTTTGTAACTTATATCAGCAAAATAAAACCATAAATCTAAGCCTGACTCTTTTTGTATAAATACTTAAAATGACAGAAAACATTCAATTCAGTAATGTACAGCAATTTCTTTTTTTTTGTTTTTTTTTGTTACTTGGCATAATAAATTACAAATGAAGGTCAAATAGTCCCAGTTCCAACTTTAACTTATCAAAATCATCATTGTGTAGTGCAGTGATTAGTTTGTAACATATTTTCCAATTCTCAGTATTTATATAGTCTCCTATATAATCCATACATTTGTCACATGTTGCTCTTGCCTTTATTTCTGAATGGTGTGTGTCCTTCATTCATTCATACAGTATCCCTGCATCATTCTGGCTGGGAAACTGAAGTACATTATGTGCAAGTGCGGACAATTCATACAGTACATACAAACAAACAAACCGTTGAGAATGGTAGTCCACAGAGAATTTGCGACTACAAGGTTAATCTTAGATAATAAGCCAGCGCCGGTGCATTGGTATATGAATGAAATAAAACGTATAAAAGGAAACTCACCTTGGCTCGCGGCGGCTTTCGCTTCAATCCGCTGCGTTTCCAAGGAGACACTTTTCCTCAGATGCGCCGGAGATCTCTGCCCGGACATGTTTCTCATCAAGTGTATGTTCGTTTTGTCGTCCCCGCAGAGGCAGACTTCGTGGGCTCGGTGCTGCTGCGGGAGAGCGTCAACAGCTCCATCGGAGACGACGACAAGATCTACTTCTTCTTCACCGAGCGGAGCCAGGAGCAGGCCGCGTACCCGAGCCAGACCAAGGTCTCCAGGGTGGCCCGCGTGTGCAAGGTCAGAGCATACGCAGGGTCGTGTTTTAACGCCAGGAGTGCATCAGTTTAATTGCTCTGTACGTGATTTTGTTTTGATAGTCATGGTTCTAACTTTCCTCACACATTTCTAGCATCCCATTTCTTCACAGAGATAAGTTTCTAAGAACATTTCACAACTTCCAGTGTCACTTTCAAGGGCCAGAGTCACAGAAACGCGAGTAAAGTAGCCTGCAAACTCATGAAATTGACAAAAATGCCTGGAGTTTGTAGGAGTTTGCAATATAATGCATCGGTTTGATATAGCGCTTTTTGGACACTCAAAGACGCTTTACGTGGCATTATTCTTTCACTCCATACTTGGTGGTTGTCAGCTACTATTGTAGCCACAGCTGCCCAGGGGTAGACTGACAGAAGCGAGGCTGCCAATTTGCGCCATCGGCCCTTCCGACCACCACCACTGTGGGTGAAGTGTCTTGCCCAAGGACACAACGACAGTCTGCAGCTGCAGGAGCCGGGATTCGAACCCCCGACCTCTCGATCATAAGACGACCCGCTCTACCATCTGCGCCACTGTCGCCCCTGATATACTGAAGGAGTGCAAAGCTAAATCCATTCCACTAATAGCTGGCTTTGTAAAGAGTTAATACGTTTTTCATCACAAATTATCTGGCAGGGCTAATATAGAGTGGGTAAATATAGGATAAGCTTAGTTGGAGTACACTCCTACAGAGCCACCTACACTGCGACAGAAGGAATGGCTTTTAAAAGCTAGAAACTGAAAAAGAAATTCTCAAGTCTCAGTGGCACTTTCCTGGTGAAATGACAAGATAAAATAATCATGCCCATTATAAATTTGACCCTTTATTAGTAGTAAAGCTGTCACACAAGATGAGTATTTCATAGTATTCATGAATCAGTGTCTTGCCTTGGAATGCCCAAAATACATGGTATACCCAGCCCATTTTCAATGTTATAAGCTACCTCCTCAGCAAACAAAAGACCAATTGCCGGACCATAGCCACAATATACAAGATTTTAAAATTAAATGGATCCAGGCTTTACAGCAAAAGTAACCAACTTATAATAACCACAATGCCAACAGAAAATGAGTTCCTCTTTCAAGGTAAGGTACACACTCGTCAGTAATAATGTCATGTATTTCTTGTATCTGTCATCTTGTGTTTTGTTTTTGTCCCTGTTGCCGGGCAGATTGCACATCAGTCTCCACTCCTCTTCCTGTACCATTTTTTCCATCGCTCCGTCTCTTACTCATTATTCACCTATTTTCACTTGCAATTAGCATCTCTGGTCTTGACAGCATGTAACTATTTTTAATTTTGTGTTGCCTTTATCTTTAGGACTGACCGTTTCAGATGCTAATTACGATTGTTCCAATAACATTGTAATTCGCTGTTGATTTGCTGCATTTGAAAACGTTCCCACAAGTTTAGATGAACCTTTAATTAGATTTTTCCTTGCATTGATTTCCATATTGTTTTGACATATAGGTTAAAGCACAGATGCCCCTCCAGATAGGAAACTGGATGGCCTGTGTGTTATCTGCACCTCAAGGCAAGACATTTCAGGTGAATGGGGGAAAAAAGAGAGACATTTACAGATAAAAATGAACAAATTTGCTTATATCTTTGTCCACAAAATCTGAATAATGGATAGATGCCAGGCATAAACTTGCGGATTTATATTCTTGAAGTATTAGTTACATAGATTTGCCAGAAGGGGATTTTGGGGATCTTATTTCAGTTTTGAATAAGCTTCTAATTATTGAAAAAAAACAATACAAAATAAGATTTCACCTTGTCTTTTGGGGTTTGAAGCTCAGTGATTCAGGGAGGAATTAGATATTGGAAAACCTCCTCTGAAAAGGCTGCTTATTTAGAGATGTTCTTGCCGAAATTTGAGAAAAATGCATTTGAAGAAGACAGCCCTTGAGGTTTCACTTTGCCATTTACATTTTTGGAGAAAACAGTGACTCAGAATATAATAATTAAACACCTTTTTATGAAGATTAAACAATGTCTTTGTTTCTGTTTTGTTTATACGTTAAGAGAGCAAACACCCCTCCCAAAAAAATACGTTTTACCTGCAGCGTCTCGCTATATGTTCGCCATCAAAACCTTAACCTGCAATCAGTTTTAGTCTCATATTCCCCGTATAAAATGATTTTGTTAGATCTTAATTTAAGGAGCTGTTTGTGATGTGTTCTCGAGTCAAAATAGCAGGTAATTAGGGCATCTCTGTGGCTCATAGTGGAGTGCATCTAAAATGGAGCTAACCTGGTTTCTTTTTCCACTGTATCCCTATGTAGTTTTATATCTCACTGTATATATATATATTTTTCGGAAACTCTACAGGGTCAAAGAGAGCTGGTTGTTCGCAGTTGTCCCGCAACGCCTGTAAAGTCTCCTGAGGCGACTGGAGTTTTGATATGGGGCTGTTTTAAAAATAAATGGCTTGTCATGCACAACTAGGCCATGAGGTTGTGAGAAAAATATATGTATTTTTAGCTTCGCTCATCGGAGGGCATTATCTCCACCAGTGCAAGTGGTTTACCTAAATGTTGGTAAACGTTTACAAAGAAATTACATAATATGTATGAAATAATTATATTTTTTAGCTTCCTTTGAAATAACGAGATGGAAAGATGGACTGGAATACAGAGGTAAATGAGCCAGTGTAGCTTTGGGGCCGGGCCGAAGCCTGCATAAAGGACGCAGGTTTGGGAGGGGAAGCACCAGGAAGGGTATCTGGAGTAAAGTATAGTATAAAAATGGCTAAAATGTGCATAACTGTTTTAATCAATGTAGTTTAAGCTAAGATAGTTAATAATGAGTTTAGGCCATAACAATGGTTTTAATTTACTTGATCCATCTTTCATTGTTCGCCTTGGGATCCCCCAGGAAGAGCTGGAGGAGGTGTGCGTGGATCGGGAAGTCTGGGCATCTCTGCTCAGTTTAAGCTAAGCTAAAGTTTAAGACTAAAGGGTGGATCAGTAATAGGTCTTACACTGGTGGAAAAAGTGATGAATATGTTGAAAATTATGAGTAATTGTGACTTGCTAAGTAAAACATCTGCCAATGGAACGAGTATGTTTGCACTTAAAGTAAGAAAAAGCATACAATTCCAAGTAAATTTAGATTTATTATCAAATTTTAGGTGCAATGTGACGTTTTTTCTCAATTTAAATGCAAAAATACTTCCATTTCCAGATCATTTTACTTACCAACTCAAATCAAGGGCAAATCTACTTATCCCAAGAAAATGTTATTGGCTTGTAGATTACTTTTTGCAGTGTAAAAGTGATAGACATATTTATTTTTACAAACTGAGAACGATCTGTTACCAAAGGGCACCCAGCAATCAAGCTAATTGAGGGGTTGTCAAAGACTGAAAAATAAAAAAATACTATCTGTATGTGGCTAAGTTTCATGCCCAAAAATACTCCCAACGTGTCATCGCCGGCTGCACGTCACCATTTGATTTAGCCCGGTTTCTCCCTTCGTCCAAAATAAGCATTCGAAAATAAGGTCTGCTGCGATCGGAGTGGAGCGCCATAACTCAGTGTGAAGTAGGCCACAGCGGCTGTATGCAGATGCTCTTCTCTCTCTCCATCTCTCTCTCTTTCTCTCCCTCTTTCTCTCGCTCCGTCTCTCCGATGGCAGCTAACTTGAGATCCTTTGACAGTCCAAGTCCTGGCGCGAGCCCCGTGCCCCAAAAACCCCGCAAGATTCTTCACCATTTTGTAGTCGCCGCGTCACCAGTTGTCCTCCTGAGTCGCCTCGCATACTTCCTCATGGCCCATTTACTCAAACCGAAGATGGAAATAAAACTGCGGTAGTCACACAGAACGTCTTTGTGCATTATGTATAGCTTTTACTCACTTCGGTTTCATTTGTGTAAAATTCCTGCTACGATACTCCTACTAATATTACTCCATTTATTACTACAACTGCTGCTACAACTGCTGCCCTATAGGTGCCCAATTTGGCTCCTATAGGGTTTCAGAGGTTAAGGAAGGAAGGTCAAATTGCAAAGTAAACAATGTACACCCGTGTTATTAAACCATATTTTAAAAGTTTTGCTGCTTGTTAGTATTAAAAGTTCCTGTGACTTTAAAGTGGGGGGTCCTGAATTGCTTGCATGATCATTTTCGGGGTCGTGGCCTGTAAAAAAAAATATATATAAATGGTGAATGGTAATGATAAATTGCCTCCTCTGCCATTTGGCTTCCAGGAACCACTCACTCACCTCCTCATCCGCCAGTGTACACAAACACTGGGGGTTATTTGGGTTAAGCGTCTTGCCCAGAGACGCAACAACAACAACAACAACAACAAAACTTGGAGCCAGAATCCAGCCACCGACCTTTGGGTGTGTGGGCATAGACTGCCAACAAATAACCTCTTCTTGTGGTCGCATACTCTTACTTAGAAGCTTCTTGGAAAACTCTTCCATTCAATAACAAGCCAGTACAAATGACGACTTGAAAACCTTCTACAAGTGTCTATTATTGTCGATAGCAGTGGTTCTCAACTGGTGTGGCCCAAAAGTGGGTTGCGATTCTGTCCTGGCTTTCTCTGGGTTCTTGCTTCTGTTACATTGGCCAATGATTTCATGAAAAACCACAAGCAAATGCCATCTCTCCACAATACACTCCATGGAACTTCTAGGTTTTTCTTGAGTAATTAATAAATACATAAACATAATATTCCATTATATTAAATTGAGATACTCCGTCCAAGTAGAGCCTGTTCCATCTGGGGTTAATTTCCCCAGAGACACATCTTCACAGTGTTATGCCCTTCGATCCTTTAAGTTACAAAGCATGACAGACCATTGACCCGCCAACACTCTGCCCGATCTTTCGCGATATGGCCATAATTACATCTATCCAGTGTCCGTGCGTCCTGCAGCTCCCCGGGAACCATCTCTCTGGTACAGCGATTCTCCAACTTTTCACACTAAGTACCACTCAGGGAAGACTTTGCTTCACCGGGTGCCGTCGTTGATAAAAGTAAACCCCAATCTCAACAAAATAAAGCTTATTCTAGAGAAGTGTTTCACAAGAGGATCTTTCATTGTTTGTATAAAACAATCTGGTGTGTAGGGCCTTTAACTAAACAAATAGAAAAATAAAACACTAAAAGACCTTCTACAATAGAAATCAGGATCGAATGGTGTCTCCTTCTTCTCCTCCTCCTCTTCCTACTTCTTCTCCTCCTCCTTCTTTTCCTCCTTCTCCTCATCCTCCTTCTTCTCCTCCTTCTTTTTCCCCTCCTCCTTCTCCTCATTCTTCTTCTCCTACTTCTTCTCCTCCTTCTTTTCCTCCTCCTTTTCCTCCTTCTTCTCCTCCTCATTCTTCTCCTTCTCTTCCTCTCCTCCTCCTTCTTCTCCTCCTCCTTCTTCTCCTCCTTCTTCTCCTTCTCCTCCTCCCCTTCTTCCTTCTTCTTTTCCTCCTCCCCTCTTCTCCTCCTTCTTCTCCTCCTCCTTCTTCTCCTCCTTCTTCTCCTTCTCCTCCTCCCCTTCTTCCTTCTTCTTTTCCTCCTCCCCTCTTCTCCTCCTTCTTCTCCTCCTCCTTCTTCTCCTCCTTCTTTTTCCCCTCCTCCTTCTCCTCATTCTTCTTCTCCTACTTCTTCTCCTCCTTATTTTCCTCCTCCTTTTCCTCCTTCTTCTCCTCCTCATTCTTCTCCTTCTCTTCCTCCCCCTCTTCCTCCTCCTTCTTTTCCTCCTCCCCTCTTCTCCTCCTTCTTCTCCTCCTCCTCTTTCTCCTCCTCCCTCTCCTCCTCCTTCTTTTCCTCCTCCCCCTCCTCCTCCTTCTCCTCCTCCTTCTTCTCCTCCTTCTGCTCCTCCTTCTTCTCCTCTCATCCTCCTTCTTCTCCTCCTTCTCCTAA
>OMNZ01028849.1:0-12313 GCA_900303255.1 Lesueurigobius sanzi | reverse complement strand
AGTGGCAAGAAGAAAGCCATTATTGAAAGGAGGCCATAAGAAATCCTGTTTGAAGTTTGCCAGAGTCATATGGGACACAGCTCCATGTGGAAGAAGGTGCTTTGATCAGATGAGACAAAAATTGAACTTTTTGGCCCAAATGCAAAACGTTATGTATGGCCCAAACCTAACACTGCTCATCGTCCTGAGTGCACCATCCACAGTGTTAAATATGATGGGGGGAGCATCATGTTATGGGGCTGCATTTCTTCAGCGGAGACTGGGAAGATTGTAAGAATAGTTGGGAAGATGAATGGAGCGAAATACATTTTGGAGGAAAACCAGCTAGAGTCAGCAAGAGAATTGAGGCTGGGGCGAAGATTCACCTTCCAGCAGGACAATGACCCTAAACACAATGTTAAATCTACAATGGAATGGTTTAAATGGTGTGTTTACATGCATGATTTGCATGTGTGTTCATTAACATGCATTGTCCCAACCAAATAAACAATAAAAAATAAATAAATAAATAAAACAAAACATATTCATGTGTTAGAATGGCCCAGTCAAAGTCCAGACCTAAATCCAATAGAAAGTCTGTGGAAAGACCTGAAAACTGCTGTTAACAAATGCTCTCCATCTAATTTGACAGAGCTTGAGTTGTTTTGTAAAGAGGAATGGGCTAAACTTTCTGTCTCTACATGTGCAAATCTTGTAGAGTCATACCCCAAAAGACTTGCTGCTGTTATTGCAGCAAAAGGGGGTCCCCCAAAGTATTAACTCATGCTGTATGAATACTTGTGCATGCCCAACTTTCTATTTTTTGAAAAATAACAGAATCATGTATCATTTTGCTTTCACTTCACAGTTGTCTGTTACTTGTGTGTGAACTTTCAGTAAAAAATTCAAAATAACATCTTTATGTTCATGGTTGTAAACATGACAAAAGGTTCACTGTATTTTTAGCATGTCCAATACTGTTCAATTTATCAGTGTTTAAAAAGTATATGAATAGACTGAATCATGTCATGAAACAATGCAAAAAACAATTTTTACAACACAAGGCTAGCCCAGCATAAAAAAAATGTGGCATGAGAGAACCATCAACTGTATTCTCAACAAAAACAAAACTAAAAAAAAAAAAAAAAATGCACACAAAAATAAACTGAGCCTCTACCAGTCTCCACTAAAGCAGTTCAGTATCATGTGACAGACTGATAACAGCAGTCTTTATTTAACACCTAAACACGTTTTTTAGGATTTGAACGGTCAAATCATCATCTCCTTCCATGTCTGCCTGTCTGTGTGTGTCAATTAATGGCAGTTCTTGAACCCAAACATGACTCTTGATAATTCAAAGTCCCTTTGTTGTCCATGTGAAGCCGGTTCTTCAGCTATAAGTGCCGCGGCTCCATCCACTCATGCAAACATAATGTCATACAATATTCAGAGAGGAAGGTCTCGTTCCTCCACAGTCTGTGCTCAAAAGGACATAAGCGAACACTAACGAAAAGAGAAAGAGAAGACTGGAGACTGGAGACCGGAGTAGTTTAAGGCCAGACGCTGCAGCTTAACAGGGAAAAAATGTAAACTCAATATGAAACTTTGCTGTTTATTACTGAGATAAATATGAGGAAAAAATGTATTGGAAGTTTTCTGTCATTTCATGCTTTATGTGTAAAAATGTCCAGAATTGCTGATATTTTTGTCAACAATCCCGGGTCTGCGTTATGAGACCCACGACACCCGCGTCGCCGACGACTTTAGCGAATATCTGTGCGAACTTGGGTTTTTTTTGTCTGAACACTTGACTTCTTCATCCTGAAAATGTGTCTCTGGTCAGCTGCTATCTTTATATATGTTTTCTGTTTATATCGAACATTTGTGCCAAGAATGAGCACAACTATGGGGTAACATTTAGGACAATTTTTTCTCAAAAATGTGAATATATGGTGGAGATTTCACATAGAAGGTCAGGTTTAGCATATTTTAGTGGAATAATAATCAAATAAGTGCTATGAGCGCCTAAATATTTTTGTCAAAAATAAACAGTAACTACAGCCTTTATCTTCCATCTCCTGGACCAGGTCTAACCCACAAAACATTTTCTAATGTCCACAGCCATATACATTGATTTTTTTGCATATGGGGAAAGAGTGAGGTGAGAAATTACATTTTCGACTAATTTTTTGGTTGTTTTTCTGCTTCTACCATGATTATTTCATTGTTATGACTCTAATACAGATGATACTAGTTCAATTTGTTATGAAAATAAAGAGTCCAAGCACTTGATGGTGCACCATTAGGAGGTGTTTCAGAAGCAATAAAACAAAAAAATACCAGGCGAAAATAGCCTCAGATGGTTAAATTGACTTTTAGATGTAATAAGTTATATTTTTATCTTTTTACTTTGCTTTATTGGTCGCACCACTAAAGCTTCCACCCCACCGTAGTCCATAGTCATCCGTCATCTACAAACTTTATATTAACTCAGACCTGTGAAACATTTTCAAACAAAACGGTTTCAAATAAGATTGCATGATTTGTCTCATCCACACATTTTATTGGGTTAAATATCACATTCTGTGGCTGAGAGTGATCTGCTGGTGCAATAGGTTTGAAAGCAAACAGTCATTTCTCTATATTAATAATTTAACAATTTTAATTTACGCTTTATAGCGGCCGTATATTAAATAAAAATATCAATACTTAGCGAGAGCATATTGATAATCTATTGTACAAGAAATATTGCGATATTTCGCCATATCGGCATATCGTCACACTCCTACTGCTGACTGGAAGGAATACTTTGAGGATCTTCTCAATCCCACAGTCACGTCTTCTGATGAGGAAGCAGAGACTGAGGACTCGTTCATGAGTCTTGAGTACCGTACGTCTCTGGATGTTGTAGGACTGTCATGGCTGTTTCGGATGCCTCCTGGTCACCTCCCTCGAGAGGTGTTCCAGGTACGTCCCACTGGGAGGAGGCCCCGGGGAAGAACCCAGGGCACACTGGAAAGACGATGTCTTTAAGCTGGCCTGGGATCCCCCAGGAAGAGCTAGAGGAGGTGTGCGTGGGTCTGGAAGTCTGGGCATCGGCCGTGACCCGGCCCCGAATAAAGCGGAAGAAGATGCATGGATGGATATTGGAGATTAAGGTTTAGTGTTTTGTTTTGTTATTGACGGTGGAGGGCAACATTACATATCCCCAGCGTACAGCCTGCCGGAAAAGTGCCTGAAGAAATGCCGCACAGTGTGTTGGAAAAACGTTAAAAATGCACCGGCCCGCCCACCCGTTCATACCCGCCGCCAACTGCATTTTATATACAAGATACACGCAATCATTCATGGACAAAGGTTTTCTTTTTTTTTTACCAGAAACCTTCGAAACATAATTTTACACAACATTATATCCATGTTGATTTTGTTGCTTTCGAGAAGCTGAGGAATTCAGCCAAAAACTGGGGCTGAATTTAGGAAAAAGGGAAGATCCTGAAGGCACAAATTTCATTAAATTTATGTTATTGCATCTTTAATTTAAAAAATATTAACCCTTCCTGCTCTGATTACACCCAGGCAGAGGAAGGATATATTGGAGGGATGGTGCCTCGACAAGTTTAGATTTAAATTTAGATTAAAATAAAAATGTTGTTCCTATAATTGCTAATCTCTGTGCCCTTTTCCTCTTTATGGAAAATGAAAACGGTCCTAAGACATGCATTGAAACAATTGGAGTCAAAATGAACATGAAGACGCATTTTAATGACATAAATAATGAAAACATAGTGACAACATAGTTTGATAGTGGATAGATGGTAGCGCAGTGGTTAGTGCTTGCGCTTCACAGCTAGTGTGGTCCCCCGGTTCGATCCCGGGCCAAGATGGGCTTTTCTGTGTGGAGTTTGCATGTTCTCCCCGTGTCTGCGTAGGTTTCCTCCTTACCACTAGAAAACATATGAACAGGATGAATGATGTCTGTGTGTGAGTGCATGGTGGTCTGAAAGTGGGTTGGCACCTGATGTAGGCAGCCACACTTCCATTAGTCTGACACAGGGTCGTGTTTGGAGTGAATGTAAAATTGTCCCATATAAAGTGCTTTGTGACTATGTCTGTGAAAGGCGCTATATACAGTACATAAAGCTCTTCTTCTACAATTGTAAAACAAATAAATATGTTAAATACCGTCATGAATCCAATACCGTTATGAAACTAATCCGACCAGCAGAGGGCGCACTATCACGGTGAGACTGCCCTGGCTCCAGGCCTGTAGCTTTATATTATTGATCATTCCTGGGTTAGTCCACATGAAACAAAAACTGTCACAACGTCCAAAGTCTTCTCTGTCAGCACATATGAACTAAGGTCGAATTATTTTCTCATAAAGGTGTCCAAAAGTGGAGACAATATTCAGAAACATGTGGGTGGTGTATTTCAAGTAGAAAGGACTTTCAGACATAATAATATTGAAATCTCCATCAAATAATGATCAGAGAAAACATATGGACAGTTTCATTTTGGATATTTCTTTCAAAACCTGTTTCTCAAATAGAATTCTAGAACGTGAACACAAAGTATAAATGATCAACTAAGACTAGAAATCTTGACAGTAAGTTTTGTAAAGAGTAAAGAGCCTTTCACAGCAATTGTTAAAGCCACTGACAACTATAGTTTTTCCAAGGACAACACACATCTGTCTCCACTGGCAACGAAAGCTGAAGGAAATCTCTGTGTCAACCAAGAGAAAAGGAGAAATGCCCTTCACTGCAAACACAAACAGTTAGCAAGGCGGCTAGCACATGGACCCAAAAAAAAAAAAAAATCAAAAACTAAACGAGATCCAAAACAAATAAATGTCCTAATATTTACAATAAGGAGTGTAATTATTCACTGATCAATTGTCCATAGAAATATATGGGAAACTAATTTCAATGACAATTTTCTCCAAAGCCATTTTTCTCAAATTGTGGTGCCCACTTACAGATAAGTAACTCCGATAGACTCCAAACTTTACAGTCTTGGACTCAACTATGTTCTGAAGGTTTGTTCACAGGGATTTTTATATACAGTATTTAATTCTTAGCCTGATTTATTGAGTTTTGAACCTAAAAACCAAGGAGATTTTTTTTATTCACTAATAACTAGTTTATTCAAAAACTAAACCTAATATTCATAATTCCCTCGGAAGAAATCTTTATAACCAATATATCAGCTATTCCCAAACTTGAGTGTCGCGGCCCCCTTATACATCCAATGATCTTTCAGGGCCCCCTGATGATAGGAATCCACGCTATTTAAAGAAAATGTCATGGTATTCCAATGTATTTTGCTTTGTTTTACTTAATACTTAACAATACAAGGTAATTCGATCATACAACACAGTATATATACAAATTCATATGAAGTTCATTATAAATAATAAATAAAACATTTTGATGTGATTGTTTGTGAACCACCTTTGGAGGCCCCCTCGCAGTGCCTTTGAGGACCCCACTTTGGGAACTTGTGCAATATATCATACATTTAAACATGGCTCTTTCCCTTATTCACATTTTTTCATACATTTGTTTCTCATATTCATGTCATTAATAAACAGCTAAAGTTTCATCTATAATATAAAACGCAGTTGGAAGTGGGCAGGGCCTTTGTAACGTTTATCAGACACAGAGGTCTACGGAGGTTAGGGTTAGCTCGTCTGTACACGCCCCGCCCACCAGCTCGTCTGTACATGCCCCGCCCACCAGCTCGTCTGTACACGCCCCGCCCACCAGCTCGTCTGTACACCACGCGCCTCGGTGCCGGAAGTAATAATGCCATTCAAAAATTGCATAGACTTTTCGAAAAAAAAATTATATCAAATGTTTAAAAGAACGATAGCAGCTAATCAGGTACGTGGAGACTTATGGGCATGAAACACACAATAAATTGAAATTGTATCCTAAACTTTATAAACCAAAAAGTTATTAAAATATTTTGCCCTGTTTTCAAGTATTGGATATTTTCTCCGCGCTATGGCTAGCTCCATCAGCCATGGGGTCCTCCCAGCAGCTGTGCTCTGAGTCCCAAGGCCGACTGGGACCTGCTGCGATAGGTGCACCGGGAGAGACTGTCTATGGGAGAGGAGGCCGAGACCAGAGGAGGCCGAGACCAGAGGTGGCGGACCTCGCCCTCAGGTCCTCAAAACATCTTTTAAACTTTTTGACTATATTTCAATTTTTATTATATAATATTATCATATTGGTTTTATTGGTCGCACCACTATAAATATCACATTCTTGTGGCTGAGGGTGATATGGTGCAATAGGTTTGAAAGCAAACAAAGTCATTTCTCTATATGAAGAGTTCGTTTGCAAAAGCAGATATCTCCATTTTGAATTTTTTGCTAAGTTGTTCTAAATTTGTATTACCGTACTCTACAGGTAGCACCAGTAAAGTTAAAGGTGAATTAATTTGATCAATAACAAGTGACTTCATATTTCTGATGCACTAAAATAGATCTGGTCATTAAAATCTACAAAAAGAGAAAACTACAAGCATATGTTGATTTTTGTCAATGGCACTTATCTGTTTTTGCAAATAAACTCTTCATATTAATAATTTAACAATTTAATTTACAGTCTTTTGTCATGATTTTAGTCCTAACACGAACACGAACTTTTCTACATATGTTGCAGTTATGTGGGTTACACAGTCATTCATGAGATGTATTATTGGACCAATATAAGTGGATAAATTGTTGAACCATGACTGCATTTTAGTTTTTTGTTATTTTCTTTGTTATAACTCATAAGCTCTGTACAGCTGCGGAGACCCGGCCAGGTCACACCTACTATTGATATAATGCAATAGAATTTTATCCCCTATTCCCCCGCAGCACCTGACCTTATTTACTTACTTTAATAAACACATAAAATGCCGTAATTCCATTTTAAAACATTAAGTCATCCACAGGAAAGATTTCAAATGGATGTTTCCCTGATGGACATGCAGCGTCTGGGTGTAATTATTAATAAATATCAATAATCTGATTGATGACTTACCCGTTCACGTCTAGACTCCAGCGCAGCTGTGGTCCGCAAGAAAGAACAAACACAGCTCCTTCTCCTGCTTCTCTTTGCTCCACTTTAGCTGGTGCTTCTGATGTCATGGTCACTGTCCAAACCCCACCCCCTCTGCCTCCCTGGGCCAATCAGACAAGCCCAACGCAGTCGACACAGTGGTTAGTTGTAAACAGGAGACGGCGGAGGAAGGAGGATGATGATGATGGATGCTCAGTGAAGGTGAATGGAAGAGAGTCAGAAATAATATGTGTTTTTCAAACGCAGACCAACATGTCATGACTGGGTTAATGTAACTCTATATATGTATTTATCCAAATACATGACATACACGTACATGATATACACGTACCAGACCATGAGGGTGAATAGGGAACTATTTTAAATGGTGTGAAATCACTTGCTTTTAATACGGTTTATTGCTGTCATTTTATGTTAGAAATCTAGAAATGAGTCAAACTTTCTTCAAATTAGTATTTGCCTTTGATTTGAGTAACTCATTTCAAGAATTCTGCCAGTGCAAGTTTTTTTTTACTGTTAAATCAAGAAAGCAGCTGCATAGTCTGATTATTAGGCTGGCCCTGGCCTGTATGTGTAAAAATGAGCAAAAATGTGTATTTTTTACGACAAAATCTAAATTATTGACAGAGCCAGTTTAATTTCGAGGTTTTATTGTTATTAGTTGCAAAGGTTTGTTCAGAGGATTGTGGATCTTGTTTAGGTTTTAAATAAGTTAGTTATTAGTTCTCTGAAAATGTAATTTCCGCCTTGATTTTTATGCTAAAATCTCAATAAAATCAGACTATAATTAAAAAATCCCTCTGAAAAAGTCCAAGACTGCAAAGTTTTGAGTCTATAGGAGTGGAGGTGTTGTTGCTCCAAACGTAAGGGAGTATCTCACTGGCAACTCCCGAGATTGATCAGTTGCAGCGACTCGGAGACTAAAAATTTGTGCGGAGACTCGGAGACCTCTCAGAGACCATGAAGTCTCAAGTGTCCATCAGGTTGCAAACTTGCCTCTTAGTATTCTCCCAGTCGCAGAGACATCTCTGAGACTCAGCTGAGACTGAGTCGCTGCTAAGTCGTGAACTAGTCTCCAGGCCGGTGAGATAGGCCCTTAATTTGGTTCACGCTGCACATCGCTGCTTCGTTTTTTACGTCTATATCGCTGTTCCTGTGAAATTGCTGGTGCTCCGAACAACCTGGTGAGGACCAGAGCAACTGCCGCCACCGTGTGACAGGACAGCATTCGTGGTTCTGGACGGTGTTGGCCACGCCTACCCCTCGTGTTGAACACTGCTGCAGGACTCCAGTCCACCCGGGGACGTTTACCAGTTTAAATTTCTTCTGCAACTCTTGCTGAACATTGCTATTGGATTCTGGTCGACCAAAATTCACCACTAGCCCATCTGTCCAAGGGAAATGGATCCTTCCTTTAAATTGGTTTTCTCTGAGGTTTCCTCAATTTTTTTTACCATGTGGTTCTTGGTTTTTTGGGGTTTTTCCTCGCCGCAGAGGAAGGTCTAAGGATGGGGGATACTCTAAGCTTGTTACTCTAAGTGATTTACTTATTCACGGGACATTACATCTGGTCCAGACATTTCATTCGTGTGTGACTTGTTTTTGATCATTCTTGATGTATGATATTGATTTGTTTTTGTCCATACCGACCTTTGAGATGACTTCTGTTATGATATTGGGTGTTACAAAAATAAATTGATTGACTGATTGATTGATTAATAAGCTACGTATGCAGCCACAGTCACCACTCACACACAGACAGACTTCATATACTGGCATAGTGTTACTGCTATATATTTCTAAGCAATAGTTAATGAAAAATGTGTTAATTGAATGGACTGGTGACTGGTTATTGGCAGTGATCATGATGCTAAGGCATCATATAGCTCTCACTCCCTCATGGATAAATGTGTTTTCTTTTTAGATGTTACAACATTGTTCCCTCATCAATAACTTATTGTATCTGAAGTAGCTTCATTCACACACTTTTTTTTACTTTGGTAATTTCTTCTCCTGCAGAAACACTTTCATTTACATTCCAGGGCTTATTTTCATAGATTATGGATAAACAGAAAGGCGACATATTGAGTTTCTTTGAGCTGATTGTTTGTGTTCATTGGAGTGAAATCAGTGACAGTTGGTGAACCTCACGTGAACCCCGTCTCAGCGTGATTTATGGCAACTTTTCATCGGAATAGCCCTTTCATAATAAACAGCTTATTTACTGTTATAAACAACAAGCATGACACTTTGAATGGTCTTAACAGATTGCGTTCACGTTCTAGAATTCCATTTCAGTCGGAGCAGGAGCTACTACAACTGTATGGGGGAGAAACACTTTTTGTTCAGTTTTCCCTGATCATTATTTGATAGTGATTTCCATATTATGCTTGGCCAATATCATGCACATGTTTCTGAACTGAACAATAGGAATCTGCAAATGAATGAACATTCACAGTCTATGTAGATTCATTCTTTGCTGCCCCTACAACAGGACACACCACTGTGTCATGTAAAAATGAATTGTAAGACAGCTGTTTATAAACACATGTACAGTTAATACAACAATACTGAAAGTACCAAAAGCACAATATAATCTACTTTTAATACATCTTTTCAGTATTTATGATAAACAGCCTTCTGAATCTTCTCTTTCCCCTGGAGCGCGTGAATAGTGTGTAATCAAGAGGCTTGTTATGCTGTTTCTGCAGAGAGCTATATTTGTGCACACACCTGCACAAGAGGAGGCCGCCGTTAGAATAAAACTCAGCCCAGAAATGTGAACATTAGCATGAAACTCAGAGGTACGAACATCAAAGTAAAACATGACGTTCAACTCTCGCCAAATACCAAGTGTACGCTCAGGAAAACACAACAGAGCAGAGCAAGAGAGGAAACGGACCAGCAGCAGAGGGCTGGAATGCACAACGTTCAGTTTATTTCTATAGTCCTCATATTATCAGGGAACTGATGGGCCTCATTCATCAATATTTTCTGAAGAAAAAGTTCTTAACTCATTGACTGCCAGCTATTTTCAAGTCAGTGTCTCCCACACAGCGAGAGGTTTTTTTTTAGTTTTTTTTTAGCATTTTGACTTTTTTCAAGACCCACAGAAAATGTAGTCTATGTCAGTGGTTCCAAAAGTGGGGGTCGGGACCCCCAGGGGGGTCGCGAGGCCCTAACCTGGGGGTCCCCAGATGAATTCAAGATCAAATAGAAAGACAAAATAACAGTGTTTGTCAATGTAATGTTTAGTTTAGGACAGCATGTATTTGTTTGGGCCAAATAACAAAATAAAAATGCAATAATACATAGTTTTCCCACTGGAAATATTTCAAAGAGGAAGTTACTTTTTACAGTGGGGGTGCCGAGTCGTTCAGATGTTGATTTTGGGGGTCGCGGCCCAAAAAGTTTGGGAACCCCTGGTCTATGTCAACACCAAACCTACCAAAAAATAGATTAGACGCTCTTCTTTCATCTAAAAAAAAGTATGTTTGTACCTTTTTCCATTCTTTAGTAAAATAGGTGAAATCACCCAAAATGCTGGTTTCTGACCAAAAAACTGAGAAAACTGCCTTTTTGTGAATAGCAACATTTCAAGCAGAAAATCTTGTCTTTTAGTCTGCTGGCCTGCCCTCGCACCTGCACACATGTGGGATGATGACATGTTGGTGCACAGTTAAATAAGATGTAAACATATGTCGGGCCACGTGAAACATAGAGGAATAGAAACAAGCGAGTTTGTCGCACTCTTCTTGGTTTTGACTAATCTACAAAACGAATAAAAGGTAAACATGAACCGGTGCGTTATCACCACTGAGATTATGATCATTTTTACCACGACAAAAAGCAATTCTTGTGCCGCACTGTGTCACAAAAATAACAGCCTTACAGGGAAGTTCCTCAGTTGGACATGGTCGGGATGGACAAGAGTGAGCGCATCCTTAATAATCCTTTTGTGTCCATTATGCTCTTTTAGTAATCGTGCAGTGTTGTAATCGTAATCAAAGCAGCAGTTCTCTGATCTTTTTCCTCACTCACATATAGGGCTGGGTATCGTTCATTTTTTTTCGATACTAGTACTTTAACGATACTTGCTTTACGATACCGATACCTGAACGATACTTTTTCCGATACTTATACTAAATTATATGTCATCTATACAAAAAAGTAAATATCTAGATAAGTTTAAATGACCCAAATTCTAAATTTAGATTTATTCATCTAAATTTGAGCTGTTTTGACGAGTTAAGATTCAGTGGCTCATTTGACCTGATTCTAACCACTTGTTCTAAGTAGGCAAAAATTATTCAGTCTTCATCTGTAGTCTGACTCTGAAGACTGAAGAATTTTTGCCTACGATGGACAACTCCTGTATGACTGAGAACCTACACAAACACTTGTTCTAAGGTGTTTTTGACTTGTTTCAATAGATTTCTACTTATTTCCATTTTTATTTAAAGGTGCATGAAATAAGCCAAATAATGTAGATGACGGTAGTAAATACGTCTAATCTCAAAACTGCTCTAAACAAGACTAATATTCTCAAATCAAGTCATTCATACTCGTGCATGATTTTTAGTTTTGTTTTTGAACCATAAAACAGAACAATAATGTTCATTTATTCAATAAAATACTGTTTCTTTTAGTGTTTTTATCATTTATTTGAGCTGAAACACCTAAGTCACTTTCTTTAGATCCACTAGGCATCAAAATGCTTTCTACAGAAAAATATTTTTCCGGTACCTGTTTTCGGTACCAATTTATTTTTCGATCGGATCGAAAAATAAATTGGTACCGAACGACAGACGGATTGGTGCAGCGTCTGCAGTGATGCGGTCGTTGTATCGGACTGTTGTGGTGAAGAAGGAGCTGAGTCGAAAGACGAAACTCTCGATTTACCGGTCGATCTACGTTCCTACTCTCACCTATGGTCATGAGATTTGGGTCATGACCGAAAGGACAAGATCCCGGATACAAGCGGCCAAATGAGTTTCCTCCCCAGGGTGGCTGGGCGCACCCTTAGAGATAGGGTGAGGAGCTCAGTCACCCGGGAGGAGCTCGGATCAGAGCCGCTACTCCTCCACGTTGAAAGGAGCCAGCTGAGATGGCTCGGGCATCTGTTTCGGATGCCTCCTGGTCGCCTCCCTCGAGAGGTGTTCCAGGCACGTCCCACTGGGAGGAGGCCCCGGGGAAGACCCAGGACACGCTGGAAAGACCAGGTCTTTCAGCTGGGAACGCCTTGGGATCCACCAGGA
>OMNZ01028847.1:2828-22567 GCA_900303255.1 Lesueurigobius sanzi | reverse complement strand
TATAGCTTATTTTTGAAATTGTTCAGTCTATCAACATTGCATATATTAATGTTGTGTATATACACACACACATATATACATATATATATATATATATATATATATATATATATATATATATATATATATACTGGTATATGTATATATATATATATATATATATATAAATTATCCAAACATTTCAAAAGAACAATATTTTTTACCAAATCCTGGAGGTTTTCACATCACATAGTTGAATTTAGGCCAGTCCCATTTTCTTTTCTAACAAGAGTCTCCTCTCGCTCTGGTCAAAGGGTTGTTCAATGCAATCTTCAAAATCATGGTACCTAACAATTTCAAGAGTTATAGCTGGAAATCCAATTTCCTGGTTAACAGATTGTTATTCTTGCTATTTTGTGTATTGCTTTGTAAGTTGTTATGTTGTCGTGAGAACTCTTGGGATCAACAAAATGAACAAAGATATTATCCCTTAAATTAGGTGCGCTGCCTGCTTTGATTTTTTTTTTGCGTAATTATTAAATGTCAAGCATGTTCAGCCGTACTGTACTTTGATAAATCGTGTGACTGGTGTGTATTCATGTCCACCTTCTGAGGCTGATAGATGGTGCAGCTGGGGTCATTAGCCAAAGCCGTCCCGCTTCAACCCAAATTTAAAATAGAAACAGAAAGTGCACGATGTGAGGACGACCAGCTGCAAGCCACTTAAAGGCCACTCGTGTCATTATAAACAGCAGTTCTCCCAAAGTTCAACACTCCATCGCTGGCATCACCAAACACCCCAGTCCTGCTTTAGTTTAGCACGTATGACGCTCGATCAGAGAAACACCTGCTACATATTTTAATCCACTCTCTTCATTTTCTTCGGTAGCGCTGCCTTTCGTTTTCGTTTGTCTCTGGAAGTCATAAGCAGCCTAATCTATAGTTTATCCATACGTCACTAAGTTTTCATAACATTTCGTAAACCGAGATGTAGCCGGGCTGGACGGGGTGTTGTTATGGTAACCGGATTCTCTGTTGGGTCGGTGTTTTGGTGGTGCCGTGAGCGCGGTTGGGCCCGGGTCACCTCTGTTTGATTTCTCCGAGTCTTTGTTCTCCAATCACAAACGTGTTTCAGGTTGAGTTTCATTAAAAGCATGTCCTGAAACACGATCCGTCGCTTTGTGCACTCGCCGAACAGGAACAGTGTGCGGGATAAGTGGATGCAGACAGTCACTGTGCGGCACCAGGCCTCGTACTGTCAACTGTATTTGGAGCCTGTTTGGGAACATAAAGCCACACAGCGGAACATTTCACTCAATAAATAAATGGGTATTTTATTGGTGATAAAACCAGAAAAACCTGTTTATTTTTGTCAAACCTCAGACCTGTCTTATAACTGAGCATAACAAGCTGCTTTGCTTGGACTATAGCCAAACGTTTCACTTCTTACATTTTCCTCCAAATTATTTCTTAGCAGTGTTGGCATCACTCTGATTGTCACTGGATTGCTTGTTTTACAACTAGTGATGCAGCTACATAACCTGGACTTACGATGGCTGACTTAACCTGTCCTACGGTCATATAAATGACTCTTTTTGGCCTTTTGAAAATCTGCAATCAGATGACTTTATTTGCAGTGTTCTCTAATTGTGCTTTTCCACTGGAACACGCTGTCACCCTACACTGTCCAGGGTGACACCGTGTTCCAGTGGAAACACAGAGGTAGGGTATGTACGGACAAATACTGATTCGCCCCTATTTATCCTTCTAGCTTTTCCACCATGACACGGGCTACTCTTTAGGAGGCGGGGTCTACCGGCCTGTTATGCTAACAGCAGCTAAAGTTGTGCTAACAGTGGCTAGTGCCATCGATCGGCAACATCACTGTTTACAAATGCAGTATAATGTAATAATAATCTGGTAGGACAGCAGTATGCTAGTATCAGTTCAGCTTGCTTTAGCCCAAAGCTGAAGACGGATGGAAGAACAGTCGCTGTTTGGCGCTCATCGGCCAAACAGCCCGCAAGATTCACATGGACAGCGTGGGTAGATGGGCACCGTGTCGTGTAAAATACGGCAGTGGAAAAGCACCATAAGTGAGCACTGCCATGCAGTAGTAACAACCTGAGTGTTTGTTCAGTGGTAAATTGAGTTGAGAGACCAAAAACAGTAGATGACTTTAGTGACTTTGTAACCCTGGGAACTGCTAATAACACACACAGCACACGCCTGCCCTTCTCTGATTTATTCTCTTGCTGCCACTTTGCTCAGGTTTGCTTCACCTCAGAAATGTAGTTGATGCAAAGGTGACTAGACTCAATCACTCACAGTGGTGAGTCTGGATTTGTTTAGGCAAAGTATTAATCAAAATTCCAATAAAAGAAACACCACTGGAACATCTTGACCTAGATTCCGTTGAGTGTAATAACCTTTATTTGCACAAAAACACTTTGGCTTGTCTTATGCGGGAACAGATTGTGCATAGTTTCAATAAAACTTAAAGACAACAGCCATCAGCTATAGTCAATTTGTGTGATGAAATTAACTGAAAGAGTCAAATGAAGTTCTGTGTAAGGATTACTGAAACATACATGAATGAAACAAAACACAACTCCAGGTGTGTTTTAATGGGGGGATAACATTATAAAATGGTAAAATAGATGAATATTTGGTCCACAAGCCTGCACTCTGTGCACATGGATACATATTTTCCATGACATCTTTTAACTGCAGTTGTATTTGGCTCTGTAGAGTTAATTTTATGGTCACCAGTCTAATTAGCAGGTCCGACGCTGCTGGCAAAGCAACAGTTTGTATATGACAAACCTCCTGCCAGTGTAAGATGAATACTGCACTGTGACCCAAGCCAACAAAAACAGTCTCTAAAGTTCGCTATGTTTTTTATTTTGCCCTTAGAACCATGACCACTTTGGCACTTTGGAGGGGATCGAGTGAGAAAACTATGAATGACATGTCTAAAAAAAAAAAACACTGCTCAGAAGTTGGCATTCCAAAAAACTTTTAACAGCTTTTATATGAAACAAGAAAACATTCAACAAATCTAGATAGTGAACAGGATTATCAAAAGTCATTCCAGTTTCCTGCAAGGGGGAAATAATTGATTACTTGTGTAAAAATCACGGGCACATACCCGTCTAATTTAAATAAATTGATCAAAAACATGCATGCAATGCAGATTCTTACATACATTCAACCAAATTTCATTACAGATACAACTGAACACACACAAAAAAGCATGACTGTGTGAGCAAAAGTCTCCATCAGACCAGGAAAGGACAGTGTTATGGTAACTTGCAGCAGACAGATTAAGTGTTGCACTAGTTTAGATGAAACCTGTCTATGGTGCACAATGGGCTCCTGCCTTACAGTGTGTAACACCATCGCCTCGTGTCAATGCTCCAAAACTCTCACGTAACAAAATTACCTCATCCGCCTGTAGACATATTAACTATTATTTCACTCTGTAAGGATATCCTCCGCCCTCCAAACTGCAACAGACTTTTACACCAGTGAGTGAGCTCCAACAAACAGGGTCGGTCAACGAGTCAAGAAAACAAAGGATGTTTTAATGTACACAAACACAGAACCATCAAAGCTAGTCTTGACCTCAGGGCAAGGCACTGGTCTTATCATGCAATTGTGGAATATACCGCAAAGAATGAAATCTCAATATTCTGGATTAAAAAATATTTGACCTTAATTTGAGTAATTCTGAATTGCAAAGTAAAACAATTGTTCCAAAGCAATGAGAAGTGTTCTTTTTTCAGGTGATAATGACATTTATTACCTTTTTAGTGCAATAAGATGTTTAATCTTATTTTAGGTGGAATTTTTTTCCGAGGGCAGATAATGTACCTGCTCAAATAAAGGTCAAGTTATTTTATTTCAATAAAATGTAACTTATTCCTAGATTGTTTTTTTACGGTGTACCAATGTGTCACAATAAAAAAATATTTAAAAAAGACAACAAATTATAACTTCTCATTGTGGTGGTTGAAGTTTGTCGCTTTGCTTTGATGCTAAATGGTTCACGTTTAAAGAGAGATTTGGATGTATATACAGTAAAATGTATCTATTGGTGACCCCCAATGACTTTTTTCTATACAAACAATTCAGTAGTGCTTTATATATTTGCATAGAGCATACAATATTTCAGTTTACATGTTCCATGGGATGGGACAGAGAACTATCCTTGAAGCTCTGAAATAGCTTCAACTTCCTTCCTCAAAGAACAAACAAGGTGCTAAAGACTGGCAGGAGAACATGACACAGATGGCACGGTGGCAGAGTGGATAGCGCCTGGGTTCGATTCCCGGCCCATGTGACCTTTCTGTGTGGAGTTTGCATGTTTCTCCTCGTGTCTGGATGGGTTTCCTCCGGGTGCTCCGGTTTCCCCCATCAACCCAAAACATGCACATCAGGTTAAATCCTCCAGCCAGGTGATTCTGACCATGAGCCTGGCTCCACATCTGGAGATGGGCCCCCGGGCACTGCACTGCGGTCGCCCACTGCTCCTGACGGGTTGCCCCAGCGGCATCGAAGGAAGGGTCAAATGCAGAGGACAAATTTCCCTACGGGGACAATAAAGTTCACCTTAACCTTAAATTGCTACCATTTTGATCTCTTTCAAATCCCACCTATTGGGGAAAAGCAACGCCTTCATTAGCCCAGAGCTGTATTGCTGCAATCCGAGTCTCCCCTTTCACATTATTACACTGTCAGGTCTCCTGGGAGACAGTGAGAAGAGAGAGCACACAAATGTCTAT
This sequence comes from Lesueurigobius sanzi, assembly GCA_900303255.1. Lineage (NCBI taxonomy): Eukaryota > Metazoa > Chordata > Actinopteri > Gobiiformes > Gobiidae > Lesueurigobius > Lesueurigobius sanzi. Next base: position 17,801 of record OMNZ01028847.1, on the reverse strand, counting down.
GCAGCACATGCAGGAGAAGAGCTTCCAGATGTGACATGTCAGCATCAGCGCCACTCAATGACCAGGCCGGATTCAGAGGTGTGGACGGCAGCAGCTCTGACTGACAGACTCTCTGCGTGAATGAGGATATCACTCAAGAGAGGGCCAGAGGAAAATAATCAGGGCTTCAATGGGAGCTGTGTGTGTGTCCTGGGACAAGGGGGTTTAGGGGTGCTGAGGTGAGGTCTGAGTGCAGTATTCAAGATGATGGAAGGGCTGATATGATGTGTGGGATGTGTGGCTACTAAACAGAGCTTCTGAATCTATAACTTCTGAAAGTGTATAAGAAAAAGCAGTCAAGCTACTGTCAACAATGATGTTGACAGTATGACAGCAGTCATGAGGGAAAGCATTTTGTTAATTGTTGCACAAAGTAACATTTTTACACACATTTTTTAAAAGCAAAAAAATTGGTTCACTGTATATGTTTTACTAAATTCCTCACATTATTATTATTCATTATTTTTCAGGTAATACATATCCTCGCTGGTGTCTCTAAGAAACAAAAAAACAAGTATTTTAAAGGACTCTTTTTTTGGGAACTTTGGCATCCAATCAAAAATGATCAGATCCCAAAGATTGGCTAACATAGTAAGAGCCAGAACGATAATATGTAGCAGTGTAGAGTTTTTTTTCTCAACATCAATCTGGGATTGCTCCCATCAAATCCGTTTTGGGGAAAGGAGGAATATTCAGCAGAATACTTTGAGCTCATTGGGCAAAGTGCCGCCAGATCCAGTAGGTAAAAATTCCCTCTCGCTGTTCTTTTGAAAAGGAAATTGTGGATTCTGCTAAAACATTTGATAGCAGCGGCTACGTGTTCGTCCTCCTGGGCTGTTTAATTTGCTTTGGCTTGGTATTCATAACACCCGTATACTCTAAACCACAATACTGCCACGTGATTGGCCCAAAACCACTGCTGGTTTGGTGCGAACGGCGAGGCAGGAGCAGTACAAGATGGATTCCTGTGTCTTTGTGAAATCACAAATGCTGTGAGAATTCAGTTTGCAGGCATGTTAAGCCACACTAAAGGCTAAGATTTGGCTCTTCACATTAGTATCCCCAGGGCTCAGTTTTGACCAGGGGTAAGGCAGATCCAAAATGACCACGGATAGGCCCTAATTTGGCATGCTAGCATCAAGTCAAAAGGATAAGTAGCTTACGTGGCTAAACAAGGTCTGTGGATGTACACTTTACCAGCTGAGCTCCTGCCAGTTTGCGTATCCTCAGATCTGTGGTCCATATGGCTAAGCTGTAGCCCTGTAAGTCCATCTGCTGAATTCCTTTAGTCTGCAGTGTGCACAGGCCTTTCCCCCCAGTCCTCTCAAAGCAGTGGCAGCAGACCCTTCCCCTCAGCCTATACAACACACTCTGGTCTTACAGAGGCTGCAGATAGTGAAGCGATTAGGGCTTGGACTTCCTGCTGGGCACAAAGTCACCCTTACAGAGCACACTGCGCCATATGCTCTCCAGATGTCTCTCCCTCCTTCAAAGAAACAATTAGACACAATTATCGCAGCATATAAATGAATTTCATCCATGATTAAAATGTTTGGGGCACGGGGCCGGGCAGGACGCAGAGCCAGGTGGTTGTAATCTGGATTGGAGTCTCAAAGGGAAGAAAAAGACAGAGAGAAAGCTGTTTATTCAGGCGCTCGTGGGTCTGGTCAAGTGCTCCTCGTTTGCCACCAGCGAAGGCATCTGTCCCCTAATGCCACTTTAATGAAGGCCATTGACTTTAATAGAGTCCTGTTTCAGAGTGCAGTAATTAGAGCTGATACGCCGCTGGTCCGGGAGGCGGGCGAGAGGGACCTGGGCTTTGCAAATAAACACAGGCACGAGCGCGGGGCATCTGAAGACCGTAATCCTCACAGTCATGGAAACACAGCAACACAAGCCGCACATTCACCGCACGTTATGTTAAGTGGCAGAAGGACGACAGGTGGCTACACTGTGTTTGAAAAGGATATAGACAATCATGTTTAATCAGAAGAGAGAGACAAGGGGATAGAGGAGGATGTTGTTCTGACTCTGAAACGTTTTGTCGAAGCAAATGAGATGATTACAACAGTACACTGACAAAAGTCATATCTTGATAAGTTACATTTGCTCAAATTCTGAATTTTGACTTACTTAGTAAAACAAATCTTCCAATAGTTTTGAACTTATTATAAGAAAAAGTATATAATATCTAAAAAAAACATTTGAGTGAAAAAAAATACTTAGCAGATACTTTTACTAACCAACTCAAATCAAAGCAAAATATACTTATTTCAAGAATATTTTTAGATTCCATTTTCAGGGTATGAATAAAAAGAATGAATTAAGAACATGTGAATTTCAGTGACGCAGTTTGAAAGAGCCTCATTATTTAACTGCACAACTAATTATTATTGAACAATAATAAGAATGTAAAGATGACTAAATTCATTTTAGAATCACTCAACTAAACGTGTATGGACTAAATCTAAATAACATTCTTGTCAAAAAATACTATGAAACTAAAAAAAAAAAAAACTAAATAAAAAGATGCTGACAAAATTAACAGTGATACATATACAGTTTTCCAGATGTTTTACAATTCATACATAACCAGGTACATAAGCATCAACACTGTTTTCATCCAACACTGTTTTCATCCAACACTGTTTTCATCCAACACTGTTTTCATCCAACACTGTCTTGCACACTGGCTGACTAAATACTTTTTTCCCCACTGTATGTGACGGGGCATGGGAAGTAGCTACACAAGTCGCCAGCACAACATGCATTCATTTTTTTTTTCAAAATTTGTGATTTTCGTTTTTTTTTTTGCAGAATCTGTTAGTTGAGACACAGAGACACCTCTCCATGTTTCAGATAACAGTATTGGTATCTTCAAAGCATACATTTTGAGTTTGAAATCAGGTGTATTTTCAGGACATTCAGTGGGGCAGGTGCCACGGCATGGTTAATTTCCAGTCTGGACATTCCGGGCTGAACCGCATGGCTACTTCCCAACATTTCCAACTACAAAAAGCTTAAATTGCTTACTTTGTGTTTCTCTTCATCAGAAGAATTCTTTCTTAGAAGTCCCAATACGAGCCTTTCTGGCGCTCCCGTAGTCTCCCAGTCATGTCCGAAGATCTAAGTCAAATCCCAGCCCCATGTCTTTTTGCGTCTCCTGCGATGTATCCCCATTTTTCATTGTCCATATGAAAGTGGTGCCAATTGACAGCATTTCTAGCGAACTACGTCACCGCCAACTGCTTGACTGGCAGTCACTTCAGCCAATGACAATGGTGATGAAATGAGATGCAAATGAGCACCACTGCACTGCAACGACAGGGAGATCAGGTTTTTCTCCGTTGGAGCTCTTGCAATGTGCTTACCTTCAAATAGCCACAACTTCTCCAAATATTATCAGTTTTCCATGTGTAACATATCGTTGGAAAGCTTGGAAACCACACTTTCAGAATCTGTGAACAAATCAAAATGCCCATAATGGACTTATGCCCCTAACTACTTTCTATGACCCGACATATATTGTAAATACTTAGAAGCCACATATGGAAATACTTTCAACGGTAAAATTGCACTTTTCATCGTAACAAATATTCAGAAATGTATTATGTAAACTAACAAAAGGTATCTTGTAGTCCAGGGGTGCCCAAAATGCGGCCTGGGTGCTCAATTGCGGCCCAATTGCGGCCCCTGCGAATTTTATGTGGCCCTCATGCTTCTTGATGCCAGATATGGTAGTGTTTACTGTTTAATTGCACCCATTTGAATCTTTCACTGCACTGACCAATATTTGTCTAAATACACAAATATTTGAACACACTATTGTAGTCTGTAATTTCACAATGGAGAAATGGACAAATTTACTACAAATCCTTTATTTATTAATATTTCATATACAGATGAGGTTTGCACTGGCAGCTTGAGAGTGGAAATACCAATCAAGGGCTCTCTAAGTCATGTATATTGCATTTGGTAATAGACTTTGATTGTCAACATGATCTTAATGTTCAGGATTAGGAAAGATACAGTTGACTGATGACTGAAAGAATGAACAGCATTTCATAATGTTCCCTTTAGCTAAGACTTTTTTGTAAATTACAATCACAAAAACATAAATACTTCTTAAGCCTCTCCATGACTTGAAATATATGGGAACATCTCACGCATGCTGTTATAATTCACCCTGTGTTGAACGACTTTCTGACATACTGTATATTGTTTTAATTTGCCATTCGCCGACTTGGTTCAGATGGCCATAAATTTAACAAAAATACAGCATGTAAACTATGGGCACTCGCATCAGATAAATCCAACGTGCCATGCGCCTGGTTAGGTATCCTCATAATTTATGTGTTTACTGCTTAGATTAGAAACATCCATCTTGTCATCCTCCCAGCATGCTTTGCGTCAGGTGGTATAATGTTGATGAATGAAGTGTGAAGAGGAGGCTTGTTTCATCTGTCCCGCGGTGACATGGCTGGGGTGTTTTATCTTCAGGTGGGGCGGCGCAGGCGGGGCGTCCCATTCGCTGATAGTGCCCGGGTCCGAGGTCCTGATGAAAGCACAGGGCCACCTCGTCACGGCAGGGTGCATCCATCAACGGGACAGGGTGTTGAGTGGACAATGGGGCGACGGAGGGGTCAAAGATGGTACAGTCAAAAGCTATAAACATTTCACAAGTAGCAGCTAAGATCCTAAAATATACGGGGGACAGGATGAACTTGAGGAAATATATGGGCGAATGTGACAAAAGAAGTATGGCTTTAACTTTCTTTGACTGTCGGGTCTGTTGTTCTCAAACCAAGGTACAAGATAAATATCAGGAACAAGGTCATGTGAGAAATTGTCCAAGTCATCAATGTTTTACATGTACTACTGAGAGCTACAAAAGTATTTGAGATGTCATAGCAAATGACATAAGAGAAATGAAGGACACATAAAATACAACCAAAAAAAAAAAATGTAAAGGCGCGATGGATGAGAGTCGGGCGATAGAAGAAGAAGAAGAAGAAGAAGAAGAAGAAGAAGAAGAAGAAGAAGAAGAAGAAGAAGAAGAAGAAGAGCTTTATTTATATAGCGCCTTTCACAGACAGTCACAAAGCGCTTTACATGAGTTGATTAACATTCACTCCAGTGGTAACCAGCTGCCCCTTGAGGCAGACCAACAGAGGTGTGGCTGCACACATCATGCGCCAACGGACCCTCCGATCACCACATTCACTCACCCAGACATCATTCATCCTTGCCTATTGTACATGTTTTTTTGGTGGTAGGGGAAACCGGAGGAAACCTACGCAAACACGAGGAGAACATGAAAACTCTACACAGAAAGGCCCCGTATTGGCCCGGGATCGAACCCAGGACGTTCTAGCTGTGAAGCGCAAGCGCTAACCACTGCACAACCGTGCCGATAGACACGTTTGACACGGAAACTTCTCCTCCATCGTTCAAGTTGAAAAATTTCAAATTGTGCACCAAATCGTGGCGCGTTAACCAATCAGACAGAATCTGGCTGTGACGTGAAGTGAGGAGATGGGACTGCCAGGTGAAAGTTGTTTCTGTTTTTTAATTTGAATATGTACTAAAACTGGGGTAGAGCTAGCTGATAGCAATTAGCCCACCACAAATGGGGAAAAGTGCCACAAGGTTATTTTTCAACAAGTTTCTTGTTATTTCATGGCCAATTATCTATATAAAGTGACCTTTTCAAATGGAAATATTGTACAACTTAGCTATATTTTATTGAGAATTGATTGATTACTAACCGAAGACAGAAGGGCAGGCAGCAGGGAAGACAGTGGGGGATAGTCATAGTGCTAGCTCCAATACCAGGACAACAGCTCCTCAAACTGGGCCTGGATACACGGAAATGCTGCTGGTAGCAGCTGTCATCCAGGCGCAGTGTCTGTGGAGGCTATGCTGAACCCAGGAACCACGTCACTGCCGCCGTAGTTTCCTCACTAGATAATGATCGCTGACTCACTCAGTATAGCATATGTCCGCCATGTTGGCTTGATTCACAACAGGAAACAAGAGCAGGATAAAACAGCTCTGCCTAGTCGTAGGCGAAGATTCTTCAGTCTTCATCTGTACTCTGTAGTTGAAGTGTAGGACGTTTCGATCTTAGTCCAAAGATCGTCATCAGATTAATAAAGACTTGAACACGTTTGTGGGTCTCTTAACCCTCATGTTGTGTTCATTTCATGTTCAACAATATAGTGTTCCCGGTCAAAAATGACCCATTTGACCCAAAAATGTTCCATTTAAACTCATCATAAAAACTATAATAAAACATATTCATCACTATTTGTTGATTTATATATATATATGTTTTATCAACGTAAGTTCTTGTGAAAATGACCAGTTTGGAACTTCTGTTCTGGCCTGTATGTCTCATTGATCTGACATTATACATCTTGAATTCGAGTTCTAAGAAACATCATTTCTGGATTCTTTTGACTGTAAGTAGTATAAAAAGTAGTATAAAAAGTATACTGTTTATCTCAGACTACTGTGGTTAAAGTTACCAAGGACATTTTTTTTGACACCATTTAAAATTTTTATAAAGTCACACCTGTTGTGTTGATTGTATTTGTGTACAAAGAAAATTATCCCAAAATTACACTTGCAATTTAACAATATTCCAATATTAATGCCAATATACAACATGATATGATACATACAGTATGTAGTGAGCTCAGTTTCTTACATAAATTGAAGTCTCCCTCATTCATTTCTAATGACCGGCCATTTTTGACCGGGAACATCAAGAGTGTACAGAAGTTGAATAAAACACACACTCGTATACAAATGAATACCATTTGTAGAGGCTAATCTTTGGTTTGTTGTTTTCGTCATTAAACCTCTTCCATGACTGACTGACACTGAGACAGTTTTACGTGTGTCGCTGTACGCAGCATGGCATTGAGCACGACGTTGAACACCACGGTAAAACCACCGTGTTGCTCCACCAGCCAGCTTTATTATACAAGTCAAAGAACAACTTCTTCTTCATGGGCAAATACAAAGAACAGCGCCCTCTATCACAAATTGCTTTGCATTGTAAAGTTACAAATTCTTACTGCAAAAATACAGTTTTTAAATCAAAATTACATATGAAATGTATAATTTCTTTTAACCAACTATTTAACATATTTATGAATTACTAAATTAATATATGAACATTTATTTATACAAATATAAAACGTATAAAATGGCGCTTACACCATTTATTTCTTGTGTTGTAATCCTCTTTGTGGACAAAGTCATCAAACCTTAGGTCAGTCTGATTAAATTAAAACTTTCAACACACAACATGAGGGTTAAGGGTAAACGAGAAGGAGGAGTTAACCTCTAAGTCCCTCCTCTCTTGGTACTAAAGGTAGGAAAACATCTTAGCCTATTCATACGTGATATGGCTCGTTACCTCTCTATTGTCTCACCCTGGGTTAAGTTAAGGCTGTTGACACTTCCCTATGGCCATGCTCCGCCCAGTAGTCCAGGCTCATTAGCCTTAAGAGACCCACAAGCATGTTCAAGTCTTTATTAAGCTGATGATGATCTTTGGACTAAGATCGAAACGTCCTACACTTCAACAACAGAGTACAGATGAAGACTGAAGAATCTTTGCCTATGATGGACAACTCCTGTATGACTGAGAACCTACACAGACAAAGACTCCGTCTAGTGATGACAAGTAAAGGCGAAATTCACTGGTGAATGGAGCGATTGAAGTGTGAACTTTCAAAATAATCAAGTGATTAACGCCAGGCATTTCATGCCATTTTTCTGCTTCCATCACGTTCTATATGAACATACCATAAGTTGCTTTACATTACATTATTTATTCACTCCACACTTGGTGGTGGTAAGCTGCTATTTTAGCCCCACTGCCCTGGGGTAGCAACTGATGGAAGCAAGGATGCCAATCTGTGCCATCGGACCACCACCAACTACTCACTCTCTCATCACATTCATACAGAGGCGTGGGTGGGTAAATTAAGGACACAATGGCAGTCTGCACCTGCAGGAGCCGAGATTCAAACCACAAGGCCATTCCCAGTGTACATGTTTTGTAAGATGTATCTACTAGTGGTTGGCGCAAATGTGAGCAGCCTCACTTTTGTCAGTCTACCCCAGGGGAAACTGTGGCTACAAATGTAGCACCATCAGCTATGGAGTGAATGAGCCCCCTCCCTTTCATGTGTGAAGCACTTTGGGTGTGACTGTGTCATATGAAAAGCACTATACAAATAAGAATCCCTTTCCTTTTTACTAAAAAAGCAGAGAGTCTCTTTAAATAAATTATTTTGACCATGATTTATTTATAGGTTTATTAATTGCTTAAATCAACAATAATCAGCAGAAAAACACACTATTGTATTCAAAAACACCAAAAGAAAATAAATATTCTCATTCTTGTTTTCTTATTGTGATGTGGCTCGCGATGCCAGAACAGTTGAGAATCACTGACAGTCAGTGATCTGTTTCAATATGTCTAAATAGAACTGGGCGTAAAACAAATAACCAGGATTTTGTTTTGGTCATATTAACCAATCTTGATTTTTTTTTTTTCATTTTTATTAAAACCATTTAAATGCTTTTATGATTATGATTCCTGCCAATAGACAAGATATACATTTTAAATAAATACTCATTTAACACGCATATCTCTCACTGGAGTCCTCCAAACTCAAATCAGATGCTGTTATGCCCCGTTCAGGCTTTTTGGATGGCAGCAACACTCAAAACGCCAGATTTGGAAACTTAAGTATTTTGAAGAGAGACGCTGGTGACAATTGCCAGACACCCCTGATGTGCTTCGGGTTTGGAGGGGCTTCTCTATTGCCGATGGTCTATAACTAATGGCATATCCCACCACTTCTATGTGGTTGTACCCTGCTGCCTATACTCCTCCTCGGCCCACTGTCCCGTCCCTGCTTTCTCTTGCTCCTTTTCAGTTTTCCTCTGCTGATCAGAGGTGGAGGAAGTGGGGTGACCGTAGCATGTAGAGACATCCAGAGCCACAGTGATTCATTTCCATAATATCAGGGCAGTTTTTAACCCACAGTGGGCTAAAATGGCAGTATGGTTGATGTGAAAGCATAGACAGGATGTAAATGCAGTAAATGTGATGTTACGAGGAGGGAACTGCACCATTAACTGCTGGTCCGTTGTTGGATTCATCACGTGAAACGTGTCATTGCGTAACTAGCGAGCCTCTCTGATTGGTCTATCTCCAAAAGTTCAGCTTTTCCAACTTTGGCATCTACCGCTTGGAAAGCTTTTGACTCGTGGCAGATGCTTGAAACGCAAGTAAAGCTTCAAACGCGCAGCTCAGGACGCTCCTCCACGCACCACCCGATCTCTTGACGCCCCATGATGTGCGTCTTCCATATACTGTATTTTGAATGTAAAACTGACCTTTGCCCTCCACGAAGCCTTTAGTGTGAACACCCCTTTACAGACATGAAATTGGCTGCTAAATCTGACCTTTGACGAAAATCAAAATAAGATTGCAATTTCAAAAATTTCAAAAATTTTCGATTTATTGCCCAGCCCTATGTCTAAATATGCTATGATGTTGTGTTTTCTGAAGGCAGCATAGAGGTTCTATGACCAACAATAAAATGGTGTTTACATTCACTACATAGAAGGACATAATCTGGCCTAGAATGAAACCCACCCCTTTTTGCAGTGTAGAAAGAGTGTTAACTAGCCGATGTGCAGATGTGTTAGCACTCTTCTCCTAGTGGATGATTAAACACTCAACACAAATAAACACACATAAAGTCAACATTACAGCGCAGTTTGGTGGAAATGTGTCTTGTTTAATGGATGTTACTCCTTTGTTGTGGAATTCCCTCCAGTGGGTGATTCTCCAAAACATCTAAACACAGACGACGGCCAGATCAAGCGGACGGTTAAAACATTATTTCGCGAACAACAACACTATTAAAAGTATAAAGGCATTTGGGGCAGATAATTCCTGGCACATGGCTGTAAGACAATCCTTTAACAAAACAAAGACTTAAAAAAACATCTTGGCTTTTTGTATTGCAGATTTTTTCAGTCTCAGCCAGCTTTGAAGTGGCTCTTGAGGTCTAGTGATCTGCATGTAGCACATTTTCACAGGCCCGAGTGGTTCTGAATCTGTTTCAGCAACGCGGCCTTGTCTTTAGCAAATAAAAACAAATGAAACAACCATTTGGAGCCAATTGCCCCAAACGTTCAGCCCTTTCAATAGGGTCTTTATAACTTGGCGCAGTCCGTCCTCTAGGCTTTGTAGCATTCGGACATAATTTCTCAGCATCTCATGATTGCTTCCACACAGTCTGATCTACTACAGGTCCAGCTGGGGACTGTAAAAATAAGCTCAAAAAGGGGAGATTTCAAATTGGTTTCTTTTCATGTTTTCAGTGTCCGACCATGGGGATACAGAGGAGTGGGCAGGAGCACTAATTGGGCAAAGAAAGGGAAAGCCGGACCTGTCGCCTTCCAGATGTTGTGTTGATCCAGATGTTTGTGTTAAAAGGTGTTAGGTCCACACTGAAGTGTCGGAGCGAGACCTGGACTCTCCAACCAGCTGTGCACCACTGGAGAGGGAGGCCATGTTACCCGCTGGCTGATTGGTTTCTGTGCCAATAAGTCAAAGAAATCATATACTTCAAAATCAGTATAGTCTTAGGGTTTCATAATTCCACAGGCTCTGGACTGAACAGAACTGATAAGGATAGGTTGCTTATTAGAGTGAAGGGACGGAGGAGTGCTGCGTGGGTTCATGCGTAAAAATGTATGTAAAATAAAACAGGTGCTTCATTGGAAAAAAGGCTGGTTCTTCGGGTAGAAAAGTGTGAAACAGACTTGAATGTGGCTGTTCCCCAAAGAAAAATCCAAGGTACACTGTTATAGAAAAATAATAATTAAAAAGCCTTTATTGGAACATAGCTAAAGCTTAAAATACGCACCAACGCAAGTATTGGTTGCTTGTTACTTTACAGCTCAGTAAGGACAAACATAATAGTATGGAAATAGCATGATAGTATTACCACGCTAATCGTAGCATTGTAGTGCTGCAGTTAGCACCCATGCTTCACAGCAAAAAGGTCCCAGTTTCGATTCCCAGGCCAGACAGGGCCTTTCTATGTGGAGTTTGCATGTTCTTTCCGCGTCTGCGTAGATTTCCTCCAGGTTCTCGGTTTTCCCTACCACTAAAAATGGTGGTAGGGGAATGTGCAACGTCAAGATGATGTTGACACAGTCTGTGTGAATGAATGGTGTTGGTTGGAAGGTTCATTGGCACAGATGTGTGCAGCTGTGCTTCTGTCAGTCTGCCCCAAAGGGCTGCTGTGGCTACATGCGTAGCTTCCCACCATTATGTTTTGGAATGAACGTTACATAAATAAAGCTCTTTTTTTCTTCTTCCAGAACATTGGTTCTAGAAGAAGATATTAAAAGCAGCGTCTGGACACAGCTTGTCTCATTCATGACAAGGGAAACTGCTGCTGTGTTATCCACACATGGCCAGAGAGTATCTTTATACCATGTCCATGCACTATTGCACATATTTAATCTACAAACTGTTCACAAGTTTATTCGCGTAACGAGAAATGTGCGCGCTGTGCGCTCTCTCCCTCGCTCTCCCCAACCCTCTCTCACCCACTTTTGTGTCTCAAAGTCTTCCCGATGATAAAAGGTGTGTGGTATTTATGAACACTTTTGCTGTTTTGTCCCATTGGGCCTGTTGTTTTTGTACAACAGATCAAATGCTAACTTTAGCTTGACTTCTAGCGTTGATGCTCCAGTCAAAACTGCTGCTGTCTGAAGGCTAGTTGATTTTCACTTTGCATTAAAGTGCAACATATTTTCAGGAGATAATTCTCCCAAAATCATGCTAAAAGTGGGCGGTAACCACAACCATGCGCTCTGCTGCGTCTGAGAGCTGCAAACTGTCCACATTCTGTTCACATCTAAATGATAGCAAAAAACTGATACTGGATGCAAATAGAGCCTATTTAATTATATTACATGATAAGTATTTGCAGTAGGCCTTGCTCAAAGGGAGGTGGATCGCAAGAAATCACCAATGAAAAAAAAATAAAAAATTTGAGAACCACTGTCAAATTTTGGAGCTCTTTTCCATATTATTATCAAGAAAATATTAGCCTTTTCCCAGGCAATTTACAATCCTTATACTTAGGTTAGAGTAGAGGGTAAGTACCACAATTACCATGTTAATACCATGTTATTACCATGTTGGTTTGTAAAGTAAAGTGGTACCAAGTTTTTTGTTTTTTACTCCAGATTGAAACTGTTACATTTGAACTTACATTTGAGCATTGTCAGCATTCTGGCAGAACTATATTATGAGACTTGCTGCTCAACTATGTACATACAGTTGTTGTGTACTTTGGCAACACACAAGAAACATTCAGTTTGCCAGGGTGAACATATTAGCTACATTGTGCGACTGGTACCTTTACGAGACTGGAATAAATTAATAAATGCACCAAAATCGTGATGCAATTGTGATGAAAGCACCATATCACAGATAAAGTCTACTGTAGGTTTATCAAACTTTGCCACAACTTGAAGTCTGTGTTGTTGAATATACAGTATATCTTCTGATGCCAAGTGCACTGCAGTTCCAAACCTGGCTCTGTGCATCTCAGCCTGGGAACAATCCACAAAATACCTCCTTACCTCTCTCCTCTGTTTCAATGAGAGCTAATGGGCTGCTCTTAGGGAGGTATTAAGCACTGAAACCATCTTCATAGGTCTTCACAGAGCCTGCCGTACAGTGCTGTGTGCAAGATACAGTGAGAAATAAAGCAGATATTCAAAATGGAGGCAAATAAAGAGGTTCCCATGAAAAAGCCACACAAGAACAAGCTGCACAAGTTTAGAGGAGTTGAAATACTGGACTTATTTTAGATAATTAGTGTAACTTTGTACACATGACAAATAAAGAGGAAATGGGAGAATACAACTTGAAAGATCTCTGCTACTTAGTGCTTTGAATTTCCACTGAAGAGCCTTTTAAATGGGTTTCCATGTTCAAACATCACTTTCTATCAAGAGGTGAGAACAAGTCCTGGTTTTCCAAGTCCAAATCAAATTCCAAGCCCTTTAATTATTTATTGAATACTCTTTAGTCATAATTATTTTTTATTGAGCACCTTTTACAACACAAATATCAATCACAATAATTGGAGCTCGGGTAGTTTTGTATAAAACAAAAAATGTATACATAAAAAACAAACTACAGAACATGAACAATGCAGAAATATGAAAAAGATTGCGTAGTTACAAGCATATTCAGTATTTATACAGACATAGATTGTAGGAAGTCTATAAACGGTTGCCATATGTTCTGAAATCATGAAATATTTCCCTTTAACAGATACCTTATTCTTTCTAGGTGTAACGTGTTTGACAGTTCCCAAAGCCACATTTTAGCATTCGGTACTGCTGGTCCTTTCCATGAAATGAGGAGTAATATACAATAGAGACACCGTAATTCATGAACAGACCTGTCTCCAATACAGACAACCTCTCAGTGCAGAACAAACATAGCCCGATATGAGGTGTATCGAGGGCTCGCAATACCAGGTGATAACCGTTCACAAAAACATAGAAAAGTCTAAATCATCATTGATACCAGGCAGTTGTGTGGCCTTAAGAGTCTCTATCCAGTAGGTCTCCCTCTGGGAGAGCAATTTCAGTCTGTCACCTCCTCTGATGTTAGGAGGAATTACTTCTATTACCATGACTTGTAGTTGATTGATGCTAGTGTGACCTGGTCATTTGAAATGCTGCGCCAGTTTGGATTTTGTGTTCGTATTACATTTTTGTGTCTTTCAGGCCATTTCTTTGCCGTTTTGTCCTTCCGATGTAAAAAGCACAACAGGAGCAGACGTCTGTAGACAACCTGAGTAGAGTTGCAGTTTGGAAAGTTTCAACAGGTAAAGGTCTGTGAATACTGTGGATCTGTTTATGTGGCTGTAGTGATTGCATGAGCCTCAGCGGAACATGCCCACTGGTTTGGGGAAAAAAGTTTTTCTTTGGGCTGGCAAATAGTTTCTGACCAATTGGTCTTTGAGTGTAGGAGCCCTACGAACAGCAAATTGAGGAGGGTCCGAGATACAAGAGGAGAGAGCGGGGTCGCTCCTGAGAATATTCCAGTTGTTTTTAATGATCAATTTTATTTTGCTGGTGAGGTTACTGTGTCTCAACGGGCAATATATTCTGTTGTTTGGTTTGGTTCTCGTTTTTGTAAGAGCTGTGTTCTGTCCATGGGTCTGGCCCTTGACACAGCCTCTTTGCCGGAAGCGTAGATACATGCTGGTCAAAATCTTTATCAGCGTCACAAATTCTCCTCAAACGCTGGAACTGTCCCACAGGTACTGTATATTCAAAATTAAACTTGCTGGATGAAAGCTGTCGGCACGTAAAATAGTGTTTCTGTCTCCTTTCTAAAAATGGAGGTGTGTAATGTACCCAGATCGTCCTTAGTGATTTTTAAGGTCCAATTTATTTATTTGTTGCTGAATTCAAGGGTCAATTTAATGTTAGGATTTGTTGTGTTGAGTAGTTGATGAAATGCCTTAAACTGTTGCACAGAGTCTGAAAGGATGAAAAGTAGGTTGTCAATATATCGAGGCAGAGTCCTGCGTAGTTGGGGGCATAAGCCAACATACAACATACAGCCGAACATAGCCATTGGACTCTGGTCAACCAACATTCACCACTGGCCCATCCGTCCATGGGGGTTGGATCCTTCTTCTATATTGGACCGGACCCCTTTGAGGTTTCCTAACTTTTACCCAGGGGTTTTTTCCTCGCCGTAGAGGAAGGTCTAAGGATGGGGGATACTCTAAGCTTGTTACTCTAAGTGATTTACTTATTCACGGGACATTACATCTGGTTGAG
>OMNZ01028833.1:0-10297 GCA_900303255.1 Lesueurigobius sanzi | reverse complement strand
TTTCGAAAGACATGCATTACAGAAATGTGTTGTATATGAGGTATTTGACAAAGGGGTTAATTTATCATAAAACAGGTTACACATGTGTCACATCAAGATTCACTCTGAAATCATTCCCTTTCACTCTACATATGCATATCCATACATCCTACTCACTCTCTCTCACTTTGCACACTCCTACTCCCTGTATCCTCTCTCTCCTCGATCATGGATACACAAAACATGCACTTTTTCATTTTCAACTTTACCCAAATCTCGACAATTATCCCTAATGTGTACAGCTTTGTTTGGAGAGCAGCCATTTCTTCATCAGACGTGCAAAAGCAGGAAACACTGAGCAGTTCAAAATCTCTATTGGCAGACTATTCCAATGACCTATGGCCACAGAGGAGAAGGCCGATTTGGCGAGTGCTGTCCTACATTTGGGGACTCTGCACTGTGCTCTGGAGGAAGAGCGTGTGACTCGAGCTGTTTGTTCTGAGGTCAACGAGACAAAACCTCTCAGAGCAGCACCACCATGTATGACTTTAAAAAGCAGGCAAAGATTAGCATATGTGATCAAATTTTCAAAATTTAGGAAATTATATTTTGTGAGAATGAGTAGTACAGCGCTTGTGCTTCACAGTGCTTCTGTGTGGAGTTTGCATGTTCTCCCCGTGTCTGAGTAGGTTTCCTCAGGGTGCTCCGGTGTCCCCTACCACTAAAAACATGTACAATAGCTCAGGATGAGTGAGAGTGTGTTTGTGTGTACGAGTGTGGGAAAACGGATGCAAATTAGC
This sequence comes from Lesueurigobius sanzi, assembly GCA_900303255.1. Taxonomy (NCBI): domain Eukaryota; kingdom Metazoa; phylum Chordata; class Actinopteri; order Gobiiformes; family Gobiidae; genus Lesueurigobius; species Lesueurigobius sanzi. Next base: position 9,518 of record OMNZ01028833.1, on the reverse strand, counting down.
CCAAGGCTACAATCCAGAGTGGTGTGTTTACATGCATGGTTCTCATGTGTGTTCATTAACATGCACTGTCCCAACCAAACAAAAACAATAAATAAAACTCGAGACTTGAGGCGGGACTAAGAAACCCATTGGAAACCAATCAGGGAAACACGGCTGTGACGTAAACCCAGTAGGAAGAGTGAAAACGTCTTTTTAAAAAGGAAAGCCTTCAGAGCAGCCAGATGTTGTGGCTTTAAAAACAAGTTCAGCTCATTGAAAACGGAACATAAGGTCATTGCTAAAACATCGCTCTGTTGCAGCCGTCATCTTGACTGGATTGTAGACGCTGAAAATGACACATCGCTAACTCCCGCCTCCCGTGCTGCGGTTGGTCTGGTAGCATTCTCGAAGTTTCTGGTACGAAACCCTATAAATGGATCCTGGAGCGCGTCATGAGGTTGCAGTGATGGAAAGCAAAGGTGCCATGATGAACCCATACAGCCACTAAAGAAAAGTTACTAAAAAGTTACATTGTGCACCTTTTAAATCATTTTATTTTCAATCTAATCGTAAAAGACTAAAGATGAAGTATAACATAGGCTGAATGTTCAATATTCAATAAAGATTTCCATGTCTTGTTTCTATGTAAAGTGAAGTAAAGATCTTGCGAAACTGTATTTCCTCCTTATTTCAATATTTTTTCTCAGAACAACTAGCCCCACACTCCATTTCAATAGTACTAGAGTGTTATCACAGCACATGAACCAATAGCACTCTTTTGTCGCCCCTGCAGCTGGCCCTGGAGGACCCCGTGCACGCCGTGTCTCTGCAGCAGGTGGTCTACGACAAGCTCAAGGCGCAGCAGAGCATGATGGGAGACCAGAGCTTCGGCCTGCTGATGGAAACCGTGGACACGGAGCTGGTGCGCCAACTGCAAGACTTCCTCCAGGTGTTGTGAGCCTGGCAGCGGTCACCCATGTACGCCCGCCTGACCCCGCCCCCTTTACCTCTGTTACCGCCAGAAAGAAGTAGCAGCTGCTGTACCTTACGGGTGGGTGGTGTGTCCGGATGAAACCATGTCGTGATCCCAGGCTAAGAAAGCAGTTAGAAGATACAGTGGGTTCAGAATGTTATCACACCTCTTTTTCCATGTTATTATGTGGCAGTGAGATGCTAAAATCAGAGGAAGTCATTTACTATAGGTTCACGCAACATCACAACTTTCTAAAGAGCCAATAGTTTAAGATTGACTTCGAGGGCAGCTGAAAATCCTTTGAAAACCCTCAAAACGTAATTTTTTTTGCATTTCTGTCAGCACATATGAATTGAAGTATGATTATTTTCTCATAAAGGTGTTCAAAAGTGGTGACAATATTCAAAAACATGTGTATGATGTCGGCCAGTAGAAAGGACTTCCAGCCATAAGAATAATATGGCAGTTTTGTGAATCCAAACATGATCAAATTGACAGTATTCATTTTGGAGAATTCTGTTTCTCTCCCATAGAGTTGTATTGGCACCTGCTCCAACTGAAAGAGAATTATATAACGAGAACCAAGGTTTTTAATAGAACTCTGGATAGGACATGGCCATAGTATTACATTGGAACGTATGGCAAGCTCTGGCGGCCATGTTGTGGTTGTCCTGTAAACGTAAATGAATAGGAAATTGAACTTTTTTTATACTTTTTAAAATATTCTCTTAATTTCATGACTTTTTTCCAAATACTGACTGACCTTATGTCTAGTCAAGCAAGACAATTAAGTTTTTGCAATATTTGATTTTATTGTTTGATTTCATCTTTTATGTTATAGTTTCTTTGAAGTAGCTAGTGCTGTATGTTAAAAAGTACAGCAATACCTCCCTATTCTTTCTTCCTAAATAATATACAGTAATTTAGTTTATGAGCACAGGGCTGAAAGAAGAAAACAGACATGATTTGACCAATATTTAGCTCGTGCACAGTGCTAGACAGCGATGCAGTAGAATGAATGGTGCTAAAATAGTGCTTAGACATATAAGAATAACATAGAATAAACATGTCTTGACTGAGATACCTAGACTTAAAGGCACTATACCTGTTACCAAGTAAAATAAATTTGATAGTTGTGGTCTAAACACATTCCTAACTTTCCTCACACATTTCTAAAATCCTAGAGATTCATTTATAAGCACATTTCGCAACAGGCGGGGTCACTTTTTTGGATCACACTTACGAAATATGAGAAAACCAGCCTTCAAACCATGAAATTGACAATAAATGCTTTATATTTAGATGCACAGTATTATTTCCACAATTTTTTGAGTTTGTCATATGCTAGAGGAGGAAAAACTAATTTCATTCCACTTCTAGGAAAAAAAATCCTTTGACAGCAACACAACAAATCCAAAACAATCACTGTATCTCAAATTCTTTTTTTTTTTTTCGTTTTATCAAGGGAAACCGTGTCCCTGTTTTTACATTACTTGCTGTTAGCTTTAGCCTCACCGGCTAATCACAAGATGGCCGCCACGTTAATGAGTCATGTCCGATCTAGTGTTTTACTAAACCTAACTCAACACTGATTACCTTCAAATAATACAATAATAATCAACATTGTCTTAAGTTTTGAAGAAACTTGAGAAGAGGAAAACAAGTTTTATAATACACTGTAAATTCGCTCTTGATTTGAGTAGGTAAAATGATCTGCCGCTGGAAGTGTTTTGGACTTAAAAGAGGGAAAAAAAGCATCTCACTGCGCTAAAAATTTGAAAATACTGTAAATCTAACGTAGGCAAATATTCTTCAGTCTTCATCTGTACTCTGTAGTTGAAGTGTCGGACGTTTTAATCTTAGTCCAAAGATCGTCATCAGCTTAATAACGACTTGAGCTCGCTGTGGGTCTCTTTAGAGTAAACCAGAAGGAGGAGTAACCTCTAAGTCCCTCCTCTCTTGGTGCTGAAAGTAGGAGAACATCTTAGCCTATTTGTCGCTATTAAGCTGATGGCGATCTTTGGACTAAGATCGAAACGTCCTACACTTCAACTACTGAGTACAGGTGAAGACTGAAGAATTTTTGCCTTCGATGGACAGCTCCTGTACGCCTGAGAACCTACACTTGAAATCTAAATTTACTTCAAATTTGATTCGATTTCTTTAATTAGTAGTAACTTGTAGATTACTTTTTGCAGTGTAGCACAAATATTTACACCTTATTCACAAACTGCAGGTACATTTCATTTCTCACAATCTAAATTGGGCTTGTTTTTTAGATTTAAAAATGAATTTAAAGTTTAGCTCCTGTTTAAAATGTGTAAATAACCCACTGTATGAACAACTCTAAACTTGGAGAAACAGTTACATCATAGTTGAGACACACCATCAGTGTTTTGTCACTCGTCCAGTTGGGGAGGTGTGACTTATGAGAGGAAGAGGAAAGCATAGTTAAACACTTACAATGACAAGGGTCACCATGGGATCGACGTCATGCCTAAGGCTAAGAAAATGCTGATATGAATTTCTGGCACATTGCCCACCCCTAATGTAATGTAGTTAAAGTGATTTGAATTCAGAATCTTGAAAACCAGAAGCAGGACGAGCTTTATAGCCAGCTGATTTGAAGGTCACAGGTTCTATTTCCGCTACTGGCCAAATACAGAGGCATTTCCGACCACAGGAACCTTTTCGGTTCTTGGTGCTGCCCCAGTACCAGTCCTCATTTTAACTGGTTTCGGACAGGAGAGGACTGGGGACAGGGTGGTTTTTAGAGGGACTGTTTCAGCTCAGCTCTGGGGGTAGAACTTTCCAGTCAGACCAGGAACGCTTTGGTGACATGGTTATGTAGTTGTGCATGAATGAGTGCACCACCGCGATACTCCAACAGGTGAATGATTCCTTAATATTTCAGATTTATATTAATATGTATTTTTTATTTGGCAGTAGAGCTTATGTTAAGGCGAGCCACTGTAGGTGAATAGGATGAATTTTATTTGGAAGCTCTTCCTGTAGGTTGCTGATATAAATATACAGGTTGTCCATAAAGTCTCTTTATAATTTAAAACATGTATTACAAAGGCAGTTGATAAGATATTTTAACTATTGCAATCAGTGTTTATCAAAGTGTGTATTCACATTGAAATTGTGAACTCAAAAGTGAATATGTGGAATCATGCAATTATTTACCTTGACCTTTTGACTAAACATGTGACTGACCTTTAACACCACCGCATTGGGAACTACATGTTCGTCAGTTCCTCAATCAGACATTTCCAGACTGGTGAATTGGAAGGGATATCTCTCCTTTGCACTTCTATCTATAGGGTTATGTTAAAGTTACTGACTTGAAGCAAAAGATTTCTGATGCCATCGCCACCATTAATGAGGCTCTGCTACTGCGAAGATGACAAGAAATCGAGCACTGCCTTGATGTGCTTTGTGCAACTAATGGTGCCCATATAGAGGTGTGTTAAACTAATGGTGCCCATATAGAGGTGCGTTAAACTAATGGTGCCCATATAGAGGTGTGTTAAACTAATGGTGCCCATATAGAGGTGTGTTAAACTAATGGTGCCCATATAGAGGTGTGTTAAACTAATGGTGCCCATATAGAGGTGCATTAAACTAATGGTGCCCATATAGAGGTGTGTTAAACTAATGGTGCCCATATAGAGGTGTGTTAAATGACTTTGACTACCACTGATTACAATAACATAAATCTGGTTCAGATATCAGATCAACTGCCTTTGTAATACATTGTTTTGATTGTAAAGAGACTTTATGGACACCCTGTATACAGTATAAGAGTAATTGTATTACAAGGTTTCTTTGTGTTAATAATTTCTTATAGAAATAATCCATTTTATACATGAATATGACCAAAATTGGGAGTTTTTAGAACAACAAAATATGATTTATGGATAGTGCTGGTTGAGAAATTAGGCGCAAATTGGATTCTGCATATCTTATTTATTTGAGTGAAAGGCTTGGAATAAGATGCCAACAAATCCTTCTGGGAAAAAAGCTTAATTACAAGATGGAAACAGATTTTTTGTTGGTGCTGGAATGGTAGCTCGCCCAACATCAATAGACCTGCTTTGACTTTGCAACTTCCCAAATCAATCCATCGAAGAAAGTCGATTCAGTGAAGGAATAAAACACCTTATTGTGTAAAATAGAGAATTTCTTTGTTTCCAGCTTTCCAGATGCACACATACTGTACGTGGGGAGAGAGCTAAACCCAAACCTTCAAATTGAAAAGAGTTTTGCCTGTAGTAAAGAACAAAATGTACTCCAAGGTAGATTCTGAATTCAAGTCAGATGTGTGTCGTCTGGATTCCTTTCTAGCCGCCTCGTTCTCCTCTGCCCATGCTAATGCCTTATATAGTGTATCCACACCAGGCCTTCTCTACTGTCCTCACCTATTATCCCAGACCCTGAGCCCCTCCACCTATTATCTCAACTCCTCTGTGTCTTTTATTAAGGTGGTCTCTATGAGGGGCCATGGAAATGTAAAGATATCTGTGCATTTGAATATCGCACACATACTGTAGTCCCATCTGTGCCCCAGAGCTTCCACGCAGACCCCGACCACTTTATCCTTCCCCTGCGTAAATGAGATGGGTAGAATTTCAAGTGTTTTGTGCAGGTGCCACAGCAGGAGGCTTGGACATATTTTCTAAGAAAGACTGTAGCAGAAGCGAGAACCTGAAGGACCTAAAGCAGTGTTTACACAATCTATTCTTAAGAGAAGAACTGTAATTTTGTATGTATATAGTATGGATGAGATTGTGCATGTTCAACTTTTTATTTGTTTTATTTTTGGTTTCTCATTTTTAGGAAAATAATAATTTTGTCATAAATGAAAGGTCAGAGTGATGTGACTACTGAAAGATTTTTCTTTTTTGAGGGGAGCAATGTCAGAACGGGTGGTTTTCATGAGTGCGGAACCACGACCCTTTGTATATACAAACTGCTGCTAACTCTCTGTGTGTCGGAGCACTTTAATAACCAAAAACTCTTTCACATTTGCATCCTTTTGTAAAAATGCACCAACACCGTGGAGCAGTGGTGGCTTTGTTAAATGTTGAGTGGACTAAACCAGCTGACTGTGTCATCTTTGTTCCATTACGAGCACCTCCAACTATTCAGTGTATAAATTGGGGAGATTTGGGGAAATATTTTGACAGAAGAGCAAGTACAAAATGAACGGTGGATCTGATGTCACCAAGTAATAAAGAGCCCAGGGTCAATGTCAAAGTTGTTTGCCCAGGACCAATGTTACAGCAGCCAATCGGGTGAAAACTTAAGATGTCATGACAAAAATTAAGTTTGGGAACAGGAACCGTCTGCTGTAATTTGATAGCTCTATGGGTTGGTCTGTCTGAAAATATACCTAAACCTAACCCTAACCTTAAAGATTTCTCTGTTCCAAAACTTAATTTTTGTCATGACATCTCAAGTTTCCAAAGCAGACCGTCCCGAGCCGACTATCTAGCACGACTGGCCCCTGATTGGCTGCTGTAACATTGGTCCTGAGCAAACAACTTTGACATTGACACTGGACTCTTTATTACTTGGTGAGATCAGATCCTGTAAAATGAACACTGTAAAGCAGGGGTCTCCAACCGTGTTTACGCCATGAGCTACTTTTGTGTAACAGGGCTGCAGGGATTAATCTATATCGAATCGACGTCACTATTTTAAATACTGTAATTACGTCTCGCATCTCCAGCGTTTCATGAAGCTGAAATATAATAAAGGAGTACTACTGCAGTTTTAGAAGTATATTTTGCTGACAATACCAGGGCTGTGACAATAAACAATAATATTGGTACGATTAGTTGATTGCAGCATTTTTTTTTCAACAAGTTGAAGAAGTCAGTTCTACTACGGCAGATTATTACTGTGATAATGTTGTGAATCGCTTAAAATGTGTCCAAGGAAACTGTCAGACAAAATGTCCATATCATCCCATGCTTAGACAATAGTGAATTGCATAACAAATTTTAAATATTTAAATCGTAAATTGCAATTTGTGCAATTAGGTTTTTTGTCAAAATGGTGCAGCCCTATTGTGTAATGGCGTTGAGCTACTTTCGTGTGTGTAACTAGGCCTATTCACCTTATTCATTTTGTGTTTCTGGTCAAACTGCAGGTCTGACTTGAGCTGATATTGGTTTTGATTTCAGCTTTTGGTGAAACATGTAGCATTTACAACAAACTGCTGTGTAAATATATCCATCAGCTTTAGTCCTTTAGTTCCTCACAGACAATTAGCCAATTAGACTGACAACAAAAAGTAAGTGATTATATCTCTGAAAAAATATTTTAGGTGACTTTTCTCATGTCGTTCTTCCACTGAAACTAAACCTGAGCCACACAAACTTTTTTTGTGAGTTTTTGGTTGATTCCCATTTTATTTTCTTCACTCTTACATTGACAACAATGGAAATCCCAGCTCACAGGAAATGCTACTACAAACAGGAAATGCTTATATCACAAAAGTGGGCGGGGCTGACTAAGGTGAATAGGAGCTAAAATTCACCTAAATGTTTGGGGATGTTTTGTTCGGAACAAAAAATGCATCTAAAGTTTGTCGAAATGCAGAAAGCCCTTGACGAGCTGAAAGGGCTGGAGCTACTGTTAGCCCCCGAGCCGCTGGTTGGAGACCCCTGCTGTAAAAGCCACAGAACAGTGGGAAATACAAATGTACAAGTGCTCGGTTTAATGAGAGCGATGCTTTGAAATCAGAAGCACTTTTGATTTATTTTCCACACTGCTGATCTCTTTATGGCATTTCGACAGTGACATGTTGAAAATGGGGTTTCATAATGCACTTACTGCATTCTGTAGGTCAGTGTGGAGAAGCTGGCAGCTCCTCGCACTGTACTTCCCACCCCTGCCATTCTCATCCTCATTATGTTATGCATTTGTCTCGTCTTCATGGATGTGACAACATGGCTCCATCATTTACTCTCATCAAATGGCTCAAAAGAGAAGCGCTAGATGAATAAAACATTATACACTCAAGATGAACTAGTGTAAAGCTTATTGTGATGGAACAGTTTGGCATGTGCAAGCATTGAACTAACAACAAAAATATGATGTGATCTTTTTTTTTATCCCCGTTAATCTGCAAGCAATTAAAATCCTTGTTTTTCAGAAGTAGAAACACTGCTCCTATTGTTATACACTTCTGATGCGTTCCTTCAGTCGGCTAATCTAAACTGGGAGTGAGCTACAAACGTGTGACTGACTTCCAGAGACAGAATGTACCTCTCTAGACTCCTCTTCAGACCTCAGCGCTGGGACAGTTCCTCACAGAGGGCCTGTCTAAGTGGACGTGACACTAGCTCCTTGGACACTGTACGTAGAGTTGCCAGGGCCGTTTCTAGCTACAAGCAGACTAAGCACTTGCACGGGGCGCCAAGCAAAGACATGACTGCTTAGACTAATGCTAATCTAATCTAATTAATCAGAAAGATTCATAATTGTTGGGTCATTAAAACAGGTCCAAGTACCTGCCTGCTCCTTCATCTTTTCTCAGTTCTCTTCTGTCTTAACAATACCTTGTGCTGGGCCCTTTGGAGCTAGAAGCGGTCCTGAGTGTGGAGTGTGACCCACTGCCTTATGCTTTCAACTTCACTGTCCTCAAAGCCCAGTCTTTGTGTTTATAGGGTTAAAATGTGTGAATAAGAGTGAAGTGACACACAGTCAGAAACCTAGATCATATGTTTTCAACTAATCCTTGTTGGATTTTCCAAGGCCTTCAATAAACTACAGTAGTCTAACCAAATCTCTGCTTGTTTCTTTCTTGTTATTGTTGTGTGGAGACTAGGGTTGTTAAAAAAACCGATACCTCAATACTAAATCGATACGAAAGCTGGTATTGAGAAAAGATATTAAATTCCTGTGGTATTCGAAACCTTTGCCACGTCACGCTGCTTCCCCAAAGCCGGTGCCGCTGTGTTTGGCAGAGAGGAAAAAGCTACAGCCTCGCTCTCCGACGGCACGACCAGACTAACAAAACTTTACAGACACTTCTGGATGCGCTTCACGGCCCATTTTAGTTGACAAAAGTGCTGTCTGGAAACATTTCAGATACAATGCTACAAACCGGTAGCCACCATATTGAGCAGCACAATGAATTTGGCAAAACATCATAGACACATAGAGCTAACAGAGAGGAGCTAACAGAGAGGAGAGGCCGAGGAGGATTTTTCTGTGAGGACGAGGAGGATTTGCTGTGAGGACGAGGGGGATTTTTCTGTGAGGACGAGGAGGATTTTTCTGTGAGGACGAGGATTCACTGTGGGGGATGGATCAAGGGATGAACAGGCATGGCTGCTTCACAGGACTTCGTGGATGGACAACATGGCTACCTTGCAAGACTTCGTAGACAAACAAACATGGCTACCTCGGAGGACTTCGTAGACAAACAAACATGGCTACCTCGGAGGACTTCGTAGATAAACAAACATGGCTACCTCGGAGGACTTCGTAGATAAACAAACATGGCTACCTCGGAGGACTTCGTAGATAACCAAGCATGGCTACCTCG
>OMNZ01028829.1:6630-20100 GCA_900303255.1 Lesueurigobius sanzi | reverse complement strand
ATCCAGTCGCAGCCCGTAGTCTATTGTGACTGCGATTTTTAAAAAGTCTACTTTGCGACCTCTGCGGCTGATGGCGATTTCAAGTTTGGCGCAGACCAAATGGGGGAAAAAATCACTGCGGTCAATGCGCCTATAGGATTGATCGCAAATGACGTCAAAATGCTATTTTTAGAACAGCGCGCTACTGCCACCTATAGTTTGGACATCCTTTGGGACCTGTAGCCCAAAAGGATGTCGCTGAAGCGTGTGAACTGCACTTGTAGGAACGGGAATATTGCCTTAACAGCGCTAATAGTAACAATCAACACTGCTGCTTTCTGCTGAGTGACTCTGATATGGACACTGACCATGAGGGGAGTGACTCTGATATAGACAAGTTGAATGTTATTGTTTATGGTGGATGATCCAGCGCATGCGCAGTGCGGTGGGGGGCAAGAAGTCAGGTCTAAAAAGCTGACGCTGGTTAAGTAATATCCCAATTGTCGTCTTTGAAACCTCCGACGCTCCTTTGCCTTGTCATTTTGGACACATCTAACAGCATGAAGACAAACAGAGGACTGTGAGCCGTGGCTACAGCGCTAAGCTAACGCTAACTATTGCTGTAAAACAGCTGCAGTACATCCAGAACGCTGCTGCTCGAGTCCTGACTAGAACCAGGAAATACGACCATATTAGTCCAGTGCTCAGATCTCTGCACTGGCTTCCTGTCGCTCAGAGAATAGACTTTAAAATAGCTCTGCTTGTTTACAAGTCTCTTCATGGTCTAGCACCAAGGTACATCTCTGACATGTTAGTGCCATATGAATCATCTCGGGCTCTGGGAACCTCAGGGAGTGGTCTCCTGCTGGTTCCCAGAGTCAGGACTAAACATGGTGAGGCTGCGTTTCAGTTTTATGCAGCAAAAATCTGGAACAGTCTGCCAGAAGGTGTGAGACAGGCCTCAACTTTGACAATGTTTAAATCTAGGCTGAAAACGGTTCTTTTTAACTGTGCAGATGTCACTGAAAGTATTTTATCTGCACTCTTCACTTTTAATGTCACTTTTAATGTAATTAGTTAATGATTATATTTGTTTTATTGTTTGATTTTATCTGCTTTCTTGTAATTTTATGAAATTGTGAAGCACTTTGAATTGCCTTGTGTATGAATTGTGCTCTACAAATAAATTTGCCTTGCCTTGCCTTTAAATGTTGCCCAGATAAGGCTCACGACTCACCCCACAATCCACTTTTGGGTCCTGACCCACCAGTTGAGACCCACTGCCTTAAAATATGTCTTTCCGATTGCCTTGTTGTGTGATATAGCTACGCTAGTTCCTCTGACCTGAAGCTGTGAGCACCAGCACTTCCTGTCTGCAATCATTTACATTATTTGACAACTACAGATTTTTAAAAATCCATTTTCTTCTGCATTAGCCGGGGCCGTCGCGGATAGCAGATATTGTAATCAATATTAGAGTGTTGTAAAACAAAAAACAAAAATGGTCTGAGCAACTTTTAGTTCATGTAAAGGCCAAGGGGCATGAAATATAAGACTAAAGCTGGCTACACACTACAGGATTTTAAATGCTTTGGGATTTAAAATATGTGCACAGACCACACACTTAAGTACATGAGGACACACATATACAAACATATGAGGAGTCCCACGACAGATCACAAAACTCCTGTATTGCACAGGTGTGCAACCAAACACAAGGCCCGTGGGCCAAATGTGGCTTACATGACTTATAGACAGCAATTTTCTGAGCATATACAAAAAGAAGCAAGTCTCTAACCCATTCCCGTCGGAGTTACGGATGTTTAAAGAAATAACCGAAATGCTCACTCCAGCCGCTAGGGGGCAGCCAACATCTAAAAAACGGAAGGTGTTCTGTCACTGGTAAAAGGGTGTTTTTTTTTTGTTTTTTTTACGGCTCTGGTTGCACAAGCTTGTAATACAAGAGTGAGCCATTATTATTATTTATTAGTCAGTCCAATGTGTTGAATTATCACAGTGCTAATTACTATTATTAATTTACAGAAAAACTGTTTTGTCAATAGTACTTTCCTCTCTACAATATATATATATATATAATATATGCATCATGACTAGTATTATTAATAATATTTATTTTGAATTCAAATACATGACAAAATCATCCTTATTTGAATGCTTATGAGCATCTTCTACTAACGTTATACACATACATTTTTCTGAATATCATCAAACTCGTGTGAGAAGAAGTAAAACATACAATAACTGGGTGCTGAGCTGTGGGTGCCCGGGTGGAGGTGTGGTGTCTCTGCCTCCTGTGGGTGCCCTGGAGCTGATGTGCTGCTCCCAACGCAGACGGCTCCTCTGATGGTGCTTCCTTACCTGGTTCATCTGTACTCAGCCTGACTTATTGACTTATTGACTTATGCACTTATACTACTTATATTGCGCACAATATTTTATTTAAACTAATGGTGTGTGCGTGTTTGTGTGTGTGCGTGTTTGTGCGTGTTTGTGTGTGTGTGTGTGTGTGTGTGTGTGTGTTTGAGGTGAATGCACTTGTAAATATATGTGGGGGGTGGGAGTTGGGTGTGTAAATTGATGTTTCTGTTTTTAATGTGTTTTTAATCTGTAAAGCACTTTGAGTTGCATCTTTGTAGGAAAAGCGCTTTATAAATAAACTTTGATTGATTGATTGATAACTGTGAAGTAATTGAACTGACCTGACTTCCAGATCTCCAGACCCAGGCGGCCACACTTACGGCGGCGCCTCTGGCCCTTTCCTGGCGGTCAAACACATGAACTACCGCGACCGCTCACCAGGGGCCGCGTGGGAGCCTCAGGGCGCCGCCGGCAGACGAGGAAAAGATCCCACAGCGGGACAGGCGCACAACTGGACCAGACCGGGACCGGAACCGGGATTCGTACCTGCGGTGAGACCCGCCAGGAGCCCGGAGGAGACGGACCTTTTGAGGCATAAGCTGTGTCAGGTGTTCCCCGGGCAGGACAGTATGGTGACCCTGGTGCTCCAGAGCCATCCCAGCGAAACAGACATGAACACATTGTCTGCTATGCTTTTAGAAGGAAATTAAACATGTATTCGGAATATTGTTTAAAATCTGCACTGACTGTTTTTCTCATCAAGTCACTGCCCAGAAGTGACTGAACATTGAGCTTTCTGCTTTTGCTATTTATAATATCTTATCTTTTTTTAAATTACTTTTTAAATCTCGATTCAAGTTGAAGCAGTTTGCACTAGTGTTGATTTGAACATTATATTTAAAGCTGCATTGTGGATTTTTTTTATGTGTGAAAAAATAACCTTTATTGGTTTGTATTTGATCTTAAACTGACCCTGTGGCTGTTGCATGTTTACTTTCCATGGTTATAGTAGGGGGCGTCGCTATTTTTGGGTATTTTCTGGCAGACTAAAAGCATATTTGCCACCCATAAATAAAGTCGAGTCAAATTGGGGTCATTATGAATGTACTGACACTAGTTTATGGAGATATAGACCCTTTCCCTGCTTGCATCATCAGTGACATCAGCTGGAGGCAGGAAGTGAGCAAGAGAAATGAGATTAAACTAAAACTAGTGATGATGAAGTGTAAAATTACAACAAAAATGTCGTCCTGTTGTGGCTTAAGGAGCAAGAAAAAGAGGAACGACATTTTGAGATGATAAAATAATGTTTTATCTGATATTTCCAACAAGTTAGACATTTGTTTAACAGCTACAATGGAAATAGATCATTTTTGTACAAATATTGTCTCTGTGGCCTTAAAAAAAAACTTGCACATTTGTCTTGTCCTATTTTCTTACTTTCTGATATGAATTATTGTATGTACATTTCTTTTATGCAAATACTATTTTTGTAACGTTTAACTGACATTTGACTGTTTTCTGCCAGATCACATCAATAAAACTAAACAGGTTTTCAGTCACTTTTGGCTCGGATGAAATTTATTTAGATTCAAGTTCTGATTCCTGCTCAGTTAAAATGTTTCTCAATATACATGCTGTGCTAGATAATGTCCACCAGAGGGCACCATTTCACAACTTTTTTCTACGATATCCAATCAAGACGAAATCTAACGGATTGAGCTGGGTTTAACCTCTTAAGCCCTAGGGTCCCCATTTTTGGGGACTTGCCACTTTTAGAGACAATCCTTGTTTATTTAAATCTATTTTTTTTAAAGTATTTTTTTTTTCTTGGAAAAACTGTATTTTATGACCAAATATATAAATAGGATCCAAAATGTTCAATTACAAATTTGATTTTTTTGGGCCAAAATGTCCCCAATTGTGCCCTATTTATTATAATGGGATTCTGCCTAGACTATTTTAAATCGAAACCTCAATAACTTTTCAATTATTTATTGTTACAGATAAACAGTTGGTAAAAAGTCAATAATTAGCTGTAGTTAATTATTATTAATTTCTATTTATGATGTTTATTTGCTTCTTTACAATGAAAACAAGCTGCTGACCTGCTGTAATGTGTTTTTTTTAGGCAGAATTCATATTTTCTGTCTTTCAACCTCACTTACTCAGGCCCACTATGATTTTCTTGAAGATTTTCACATCTACAGTTTCCTCATTCATATCATTTGAGAGCAATATGTTACAATACATTTTAGACATTTTACAAGCTGTTAAAGCCTTCCAGAGGTTATATATGTATACACAGCAGGGCTTAAGAGGTTAAATGTATGGTTTTATTTTGTTCAGAGGGGATTTTGGATATCTTGTTTCATTTTTAAATAAGCTAGTTATTAGTGAATAAATCTGTAAAAAACAACAAACAAACCTTCAAAATATTGTTGAGTTCGAGACTGGAAAGTTTGGAGTCTGCGGGAGACAGTCTGGTGGACATCTTGGGGCGTTGGTAGGGCATATGGTAGAGCGGGTCATGCTATGATTGAGAGGTCAGGGGTTTGAATCCCGGCTCCCGCATGTTGTGCGCATTGTCGTTGTGTCCTTGGGCAAGACACTTCACCCTCCACACTTTGCCTTTGTGAATGTAGTGAGAGAGTGAATGTGTGGTGGTGATCGGAAGGGCTAATGCCGCAAATTGGCAGGGTGGATTCTGTCTATCTACCCCTGGGCAGCTGTGGCTACAATAGTAGCTTAGTATGGAGCGAATGAATAAAGCGTTTTTGAGAGTCCAGAAATGTGCTATATAAAACCAATGCATTATTATTATTATATTATTATTATTATCTTGTCGTAACAATGTAAGAAAATGGATTTTGAGAAAGAGGAAACTGACCGTTTTCCATAGTTCTTTTGTGAAATAAATTGAATCTACACTTTAAGAAATGTATGGATTTATGATTCAATAAAATGAATGAAACGTTTTGGAATTAACTGAAAATGTTATGTGAATCTTTTGGGGAAGAGGCACCCGGGAAGACCTAGGACTCACTGGAAAGACGATGTCTTTAAGCTCCTATACCCCCCAGGACAGTGTTTTACATTTATTTAATATAGGGTTATGTGGAAAAAGTTGCCATTACTTTTTGTATGTAAATGTATTAATTCCACTCTTCATTGTAAAGATTAGGTCATGTATTTGTTTCCAGGTGGAAGTTTACATGTTAAGAGTAAACTGGTCCAAAACCTGAAAATAAAAACGTTTTGCCTATAATGTCTCCTCTTAAGAGAATGTATGTTGTTGATACAAGTAGATTTGGACGATCTTGAACTAGAACACATTATTAGGGCTCTTCAAAAAAATGAAAAGCAACACTCAAATTGAGACAAAAAGCCAATGGCAAGAAAAAATACACTTCATCCCATGGAAATCTTATTTTAATATAGCTCACTTTGTTTTGTAAAATTATGTAAATTCAAACAACCAACAACAGTTTCGTCAATGCAAAAACGTGATCAGTCTTCCCACTGGCTGTCTAAGCTGGGAGGATGCTGTGGGTAAAAATATCTGACGAAAACCCATCAGACCTGTCTCCGAGCTATTCTGAGAAACACAAAGACTACAGCTGTTCCTAATGAGAACCGGACTGACTGCGAGAGACGCCTTCCAAACAATCCGAGGAAACTAAAAAAAGAATGGGCTTATAGTTCACTGGGCTGCACCGGGACAAAGTAAATATTGGGCCTATTATAACTGGGAGGGTAAAAATAGCAGAGATTGAACTGGTTTTATTTGATGTTTTAATAAATGGAGCTGTGTTGTCAATTTAAGGACACACTACATGCAGGCAAAACTTAATTGTGAATTTTTTATTTATTTTAAGGTTTGGGGCCAGTTTGCTCTCTTTACATATAAACTTTCATCTGGAAATGAATAAATTACCTAATATTTACATTAAGGAGTGTAGTTATTGCACTCTCCACAGAACTCTATGGGAAATTGTAGGCAAAGATTCTTCAGTCTTCATCTGTACTCTGTTGTTGAAGTGTAGGACGTTTCAAGTCTTTTTTTTCTCTCTAATGTCAGTTCCAGGGCTCCGTATGTCTTTACTTGATTTAGGTGCAAAAATATTTATTCCATTGGTAGAAATCTTTACTTACCTGCTCAAATCATGGTCAAATGTTCTTACTTCAAGAAAATCTGACCTATTTTAGATGAGTTTTTCTGGTCTGTGTGGAATTCTGGCAACGCTGAATGGCTACGTTGCCACCCAGGAACTTGTAAATGATGATTACTCGATGTTTGACTGTGTTCCTCATTAACCGGCGGCAGTAAGGAGGCTATAATTATACATTTTGCGTCACAATGCAACCGGTTAAGCCTCATTGAGCCTTTTGCACATCTTCCATGTTCTCTCCATCCTCGTCGAGGCTAATTAGTGGCTCTCTTTAGACAATAACATCCTGGACATTGGATATGACTCAGAGTAAGCTGAACCTATGACTTTACTGTCTTATTTACAGTAGGATTTTGTTTCCTCGCTGTAATCAATCTGCAGGGGGCCAGCCAGTCAGTGTGACTTTGTGCCAGCTCCAAACCCCAATGAATAGATAAATAAAAGTGTTGTAACGTAAGTGGTCAGTGTAAGTACTAGTAAGTTTTTGCCCCACATTTCGCTGTCACTTGCACAATCTGCAGGACAAAAAAGTGACCAGTGTTCAGGTGAGGAGTTTCTGGTTAAAGTAATCAAGAAAGAAGTAACATTTTCTTGAAATAAGTAAATTTTCCCTTATTGTCTTCTAAAGCCACAGAAATTCCCACCACAAACAAAATATATCAAATTTGCAATATAAATAGTTGATATTGGTGAATAGCACGTTATTATCATTATGTGTCTAGTCAGACTTCAAAAGTGGTGGTTAGTGATGGTCATTAATCATCAAAAGTCGTAAGCTGAGGACTCAATTCAACAATTTATTTTTCAGTGACATCGTGGCCTCAGTCCAACGCAAGGACAGTGTGCAACCTCCATTTTTAATTTATTTTTATTTGACCTTTATTTGACCAGGTTGGGCCGATTGAGAACCAATTCTCATTTACAACGACGACCTGGACTATTGTACATGCTTTTTAGTTTTTTAAACCGTAGGGACATGGGTGTCACACCGGGGGGTAAAGGGTAGTAGCGGAGGGGCCCTCCAGAGTCTGTTTGTAAATAGGCCTGTGTCAGGGGACCCACCAAGATGGTTTGTATAGCCAGGACCCAAAATCTGGTGGAAAGCACCTGCGTAGGGACATTAAGTAACCTTACTCAAAGGTTACTCAAAGGTGGCTGAGCCGTTAGCTCTCTTGCCTCACAGCAAGAAGGTCAGAGTTTGCATGTTTCTCCTAGTGTCTGGATGGGTTTCCTCCGGGTGCTTCGGTTTCCCCCATCAACTCAAAACATGCACAGTAGGTAAAATCCTCCGGCCAGGTGATTCTGACCATTAGTCTGGCTCCACATCTGGAGATGGGTCCCCGGAGGCTGTGCACACAGCTGCCCACTGCTCCTGACAGGTCGCTCCAGCAGCATCGAAGGATGGGTCAAACGAATTTCCCTTCAGGGATCAATAAAGTAACCTTACTTACTTACATGGATCCCCGGCTTCAGCAGTATCGAAGACTGGGTTAACATATAAAACACACATTTCCCTACAAAATTCAAGATAAATTGTACAAAAGATGGATGAACACATCCTTCATCTTTTCTCATCTTGAATGTCATTGAAACAAAAGACCTGTGTCTCATTCTAACTCTGTAAATCCCACTGTCTTGTTCATTAAAGACGGCAAGGTTTAGTTTGTTTAGCCCCAACGCAGGATCCTTCATTTAAGGGGAGACACAGCAGGCAAGGCTCAACATGTTCTATTTTCAGGTTTTGGACTAGTTTGCACATATCAACTTTTCCCTGGAAACAAATAAATTTACCATAAGAAGTGTTCCATTGTTCCATTGTTTCTCCTCGGGTTCGATCCCGGGCCAGGACAGGGCCTTTCTGTTCTCCCCGTGTCTGGGTAGGTTTCCTCCGTGTGCTCCGGTTTTCCCTACCACTAAAAACATGTGCAATAGATCAGGGTGAATGAGAGTGTGTACGAGTGTGGGCAACGGATGGAAATTAGCCCAAGGCTACAATCCGGAGTGGTGTGTTTACATGCATGTGTCTCATGTGTCTTCATTAACATGCACTGTCCCAACCAAATAAACAAACAACATCTTTCTCACACTGTGGCAACAACATCTCCACTTTAGTGGCATCTAAGTCTCCAAATGTTCCAGTCTTGGACTAAACAATATTCTAAAGGTATGTTCAGAGGGATTTTTCAATATTTAAGTTGAGTTTGAACCACACAAAGCAAGGCAAAATTAGATTTAAAAAAAAAAGGAAAAAAACAGATTTATTCACTAATAACTAGCTTTTTCAAAATACCCTCTGAACACATATTTGCAGCTAATATATCAACAAAATAAAACCATTTAAACCTGGCTGTTATTTAGATTTTGTTGCTGAAATAGGTCATTTTGGGATTTTTTTTTACACGTAGCGTAACTTATTTTCAAATAAAAACACAAAAAATGGTGAGAAACACGTAATACATTTTCTTCTCATATACTGTAGTAATATACAGCAAAAGTTTCAAATTGATATGACTCAATTATCTATTCTTTCTATTCACCTGCAGTGCCTGGCTGCCTGCTGGATGTGGTGGTGGCCTCAGTAAAGTAAGACCTATACTTTAAGTTTATGGTTTGTTCCAGGGACAGTTCATTTAGATCTATGGTCAGGATTAACTGTATTTCTTTATTCTTGGGCCCAGTTTCCAGAAGAGCAGCTTAATCTTAATTTGAAGTAATACAACTCATTTCAAAGTCTCTGTTCTCCCTGATCTGTTTCCTTTACACTTAGCCACAAGTCATACATTTATGACCAGAGCAAATGCTCCTATTAAGTTTGAAAGATAAAATATTGCTTCGTAAATCATACGTTTGAAATGGAAAGCATCATCATGATGTTTATTTAAGGGACAGTGAAAAACTTCAATAGTTAGAGGAGGAGGGTTAGAGAGGAGGAGGGTTCAGCCGAACCACAAGAACCATGTTTCTGATCACAACAGACTCATGTCTAATCACCTGTGTGTGTGCCGCTGACAGGTGAGCGGTTTCCCATCATGCACTGGGCCATGTAGCCTCTGCAGTTGCTCCTGGGGAAATGCAGCGGCTGACCCAGACGGCTGCTCTCGTTGGAGTCTCACGAGCTTTCCGTTCCCCACGTGCACCTATGTACCCGTGACATCAGAGCAAGTCTGGAGCAAGTTGGACAGAAATCTAACCATCATGCACCTCTGCAGGCGGCTGTCAAAACTGCCCCCGTCTGGCTCATCTCAAACGAGCCTCATGTCTTTAGGCTGGCCTGGGAACACCTGGGGATCCCAGAGCTGGGGGAGGTGTGTGGGCATCTCTGGTCAGACTGTTGCCTCCGTGACCCGGCCTGGATATAGCGGAAGAAAATGGGTGGATGGATGGATCGTTTAACAACACTTTAGTAGCTCCAACAGCCACTACATTTTAGAGTCTTGTACTTATCAATATTTTAGTTAATTTTTTTCCAGAAGGATATATTCAGTTTTGAACGCCAAATTGTAAACTTTTGAGCAAAGTTTTGTCAAAAAACTGACAGAAACGTTATGGAAACTTTGAACAGAACTTGCACTATTTCAAATACTATTGTAATACTATTTCAAGAAATCACATTATGATTTAAGGACTGTTCCAATCGAATCTTATGTATTTTAATGATATTCGATTTTAGTTTCATTTTAATTCATTCAATGACTTTGCTGTTTAATGTACAAATTTAACCACCAATCGTATTTATTCACTCAGATGCACTTTCAGGAAGGACATCTGACACATAAACCTAGCAATGATGCCAGTTCAATGTAACAACCCTACATTAATAAAGAGAGCCAACAAAAAGGAGGGAACTGCTGTAAACTGTTGAAACCATCTTACCTCAATCTCTTCATTTCTATCCAGAAACATGAAGGAAACACTATTACTTTCTCATAAATGTTTGACTTTGTCCTGGAAAACTGTGAAACGGAGCCGTTAGTTTCAGGTGGCGGGTCAGTCATTAGCTCTGATTATATATTAACCGCTCAGTGCTGCTCTCGGGTGAAACGTATAAGTGTGACCTAAAGTATTTGAAGAGAAACAGCCGGAACGCAAAATACTGGTGGAAAGCAGTGAAGTATAAAGTACAAGTACAAGTAAAAAGTACAAATTATAGGTACATTTTATGATGTATATCACTACATTTCAGAGCCTGTGTCTGTACTTTCTACTGCACTACATTTTTTAATTTGGATAAATGTAAAAGTTTTTTTTTTTTTGTGACCTACAACAAATAGGTTCAGCCCCAATTTAGACTTGGTTTAGTTCTAGTTTAGAGCTGGTTTAGTCCTGGTTTAGTCCTGGTTTAGTCCTGGTTTAGTCCTGATTTAGACCAAGTTTAGTCCCAGTTTATACCTGGTTTAGTCCTGATCTGTACTTTCTACTCCACTACATTTTTAAATTGGGATAAAAGGATAAAAAGTACTTTATGTTAAAAGTGACCCAGTTTAGACCAGTTTTAGTCACAGTTTAGTCCCAATTTAGTCCTGATTTAGACCTGGTTTAGTCCCAATTTAGACCTGGTTTAAACCTGGTTTAGTCCTGAGTTATACCTGGTTTAGTCTTGATTTAGACCTGGTTTAGTGCTGATTTATACCTGATTTAGTCCTGGTTTAGTTCTAGTTAAGTCCTGATTTAGACCTGGTTTAGTCCTGATTTAGACCTGCTTTAGTATACCACATTAAATTCTAAAAAAAAAAAACTTTTACTTTTTACTTATGAAGTACATTTAACAGTGGATACTTTTATACTTTTACTCAAGTAGAAATTGAATCTGACTCAAGTAAGAATATGGAGTACTTCTTCCGCCACTGACAACATCACAATTAACCATTACCATTAAAGCAGTGATTCCAAACTGGTGCGTCAAGACTAAAAATTAATTTTAAAATCATTATTTCAACATTTACAAAGATTTTAAGATGTTTTTATGTTAACATTTTTTAGTAAAACTGTGTAGTTGTAGTGTATGAATGAAGTATTTACATTAACTGCTTGATTACCGTGTATAGTTACCAAATTTTGTACAAACTGAAATGGTGAGATTTATTTCAAAAGGTGACACATACAGTAATGCGGCTTAAAGCAGTGTTTCCCAACCAGCGGTACGGGGACCCTCGGGGGTACGCGAGTGCTAAGAAGGGGGTACTTGGAATAATGTCAGATACAAAATAATATCAAATTGAATTGTGTTTTTGATTATTATGTTCAAAGAAAGGCTGTTTCAAACATTTAACTGTAAAGAGTGAGAATTTGAGAATATTTAGTCGCCTTTTTACTGATAAATAGGAGTTTTAGTCATTCACTTTCTAACTAATCATCAAACCCATGGAGGAAGGAGGTACCCAAGGGTTACGCAAGAATAAAAAGGCTGGGAACCACTGTCTTAAAGGTTTATTGTGGACAAAAAAACCTTTGATACTATTGGCTTACACACTTACACACATACACTTTTTTTTTTTTAACTGTATAGTTTTTAAACTTTACAGTATTATCTTCGTAAAATTGAATGCAATAACAGTATAAGCAACTAAAACATGATTTTAATAGATTGTCACCTTGAAATGAGTACAGAGTAGGACAAAGCTATTTACTGGGGTTCCCGGTTGTTCTTATCAACATTTTTGGGGTTGCAACCTGAAAAGTTTGTGAGCCGCTGAAGAGGAAGGTGACGTCACCGTGTGGCAATAGACGGTCAATGAGGGTCAAAGGTTAAGTTATTTGTTTATACTCTTTTGCCATTTTAAAGCTTTGGAGACAAATAATCCAATCTCAATTGTATTTGCCTATTTTTTTATGTAGTGTATTTAATCACTGTCTAAAACCTATGGACATGTATAAGGTGTAGAAGGGCCGCAGCCTGGAGCTTGCTGTATATGCCACAGACTAATTAATCGATTCCCAGTTCTGGCTTGTGTAGGTTTTGTAAATTGGTTTGTTCAGTAAACAATATCATCAATAAGGTGACCAGGTACATGCAGCGACCTTTGTACCTCTCCAGCCTCCTCCATCCATCATCCTCTCTCTCTCTCTCTCTCTCTCTCTCTCTCTCTCTCACACACACACACACACACACACACACACACACTCAACCCTTCTTTCTCTCTTTTCTTTGTCTTACTTTTCTCTCCCTTTCTCTGTACCTCTCTCTTACTCTCCTTCCTCTCTCTCTCATGCTATACCTGTTTTTTCTGTCTCTCCTCTTCTTTTCTATCATTCCGCTCTCTCTTCTCTCTCTCTCTCTCTTTCTCCCCCACTCTGTCTTTCCCTCCTTTTCTCCCTCTTGCCCTTTTCTCCCAACCCAACTCTCTCTTCCTCACTCTCTGAACTCATTTTTTTTTTATCTCCCACCTTTTCTCTTCCCCCTCCCAATCGCTCTCTCCCTATTGTCTCTCTCTCTCTTTCCTCCCATTCCCTCCCTCTCCCTTCCTCCGTCCGTCCCTCCCTCTTTTTTTTTTATATTTATCACTTATTACAGTAACAATTACGATACAAATGTAAGGGGGGAAGAAAGAAAGAAACAGCCAATCAACAGCGTGGATACTCTCTCTCTCTCTCTCTCTCTCCCCATTATCTCTCTCTTTCCTCCCAGTCCCTCTCTCCCTCTCTCTGAATGGCCCGTGCGTAACCGTGCGTAAAAGAGCGCTTATGTTGCGTATGTGTTTCCTCACGCGCGCTCACGGCACACCCCCGCCCGCGTGCACCTGTCGAGTCACTATCTCCCTCCCTCTCTTTCTCTCTCTCTCTCTCTCTCTCTCTCTCTCTCTCTCTCTCTCTCTCTCTCCCTCCCTCACCACACTTCTCAGTCTCACGCCTCTCTCCCTGCTGGTCCACCGCTGAAAACAAGACGCGTTTTGGGAGGTAAAATGCCACTTTTTGAGACAGTTCCACGGATCGCAGAAGTTGT
>OMNZ01028828.1:50120-61878 GCA_900303255.1 Lesueurigobius sanzi | reverse complement strand
AAATGCAATAATTATTATTGGGCGATTAGGGGATATTCCCGTGAGGCTACATGCCAAAAACAAAATGCCTTAGCTACATGCGTCCTACATGACTCTGCACCCTCCAAACTTACCGGTGTATTATTATACATATTTTGCATGTGTCCCGCAATCGTTCGCCTGCACAAACAACAACGTCAATGTGGATTGTAGCTTTCTTTTCTAATCAATTCTAATCAAAGTTAAACTTGTCCCACTGGCAGATTTATTTTAATTAGCCTACACAAATACCTTAGCTGCTAGATCTATCCTGTATGCGGGTCCTACATGTACCCCTCCAAACTAACGTTAATTCCAGTATTTATATTATTATTATGCGTATTTTGCCTGGGTCCTGCAACCTGTACTGCGAGTTTCCTTAAATAAGCGGCTGCTCGTCCGGTGACAAGCTTTCTTCGTACTTTGAACTATTTTCTAGCCTTGACAGCGGTTCATCATTGCCATTATTCAAGTGTAATCAATGTAAACAACTGATATCTGATATGAATAACTAACGTGTGATATTGGAAGTATACGGTTTCTGCATCCCCCATGCGCACAAACATCACTCACGTGTCCTATGTTTGTCAACTTTGAAACCCGTCTATAGGTCAGAGAGCGTGAGAGTGAATGGTTGTTGGTGGCGCAGAATGGCAACCTCGCGTCCGTGTCATCATCATCTTGTCTTACCTAGATCATGGATTCTAAAAGTGGGGCTGGCCGACCACCAAACGGGGTCCCAAGATGATTTCAAAGGGTATAATATTGACACTGTATATGACATGATGTTTTGTTTTTATTTTATTTACTATAGAGAAGCAAAATGAATAGCACATAAACCTAAAATATAGCCTATACCAGGGATCTCTAACCAGTAGCTCACCAGCCCTTTCCAAGTAGCTCGCCAAAGGTTTTCTACATTTACACATACGCTTCATGAGTCACATTTTAGATGCATTTTGTTATTCTATATTCAAAATATGCCAAAGTATAAAGCAGTAATTACTGTACTGTACTGTACTGTAATTTATTGTATTAAATGATCATCTTGACAGTCCTAGAGGTCTAGTTACATGTGTTTCTTTGAAGTATAAGTAGCTCGCTGCCATTTTTGTTATGCAAAAGTATCTCGCAAGGTACAAAAGGTTGGAGACACCTGGCCTATACATTATACACAATTTCCACTAAAACGTAGTTAACACCAATTCTACTTAATATTTTAGTAACATTTTCACCTACTTTTCTCTGGTTTGACTTTGATTGCAATGCTTATTTTTAAAATCCTTTGGGTCATCTCTCACAGACCACTGGCTGCACCAACCAGACCAAAAATGTTGCTTTAAAAATAATGTGTTTTTTTTTTTGGAAATAACAACTTTGTGACAGAAAGTTGGCAATGAAAAGGTTAAAAATGTTAAAAAGCTATAATTATTTTATACGTATGGAAAGAGGGTCAGACCTTTAAAATAGAAACAATCCTTCATTTATTAACCACAAAGGGAGTTTTTTTTTTTGTACAGCTGTTTACAATGGGATTACAATCAAAATGACATGAAATTATTTTCGATCACTCAAAAAAAAAAGGAGTTATACAAAAAATAAAATGCAAAAAGCACAAAAAATATGCTTTGGTGTGCGCACACTCGGGCATGAGGGTCAACATCAAGGTCAGTACTTCTAAAGGCATCTGTGTGAAATTCTTTTTGGATTTTGTGTCCCCAAATAATGACACCTACTTTCCAAAACGCTGAATAAAATGTTGACCTTGACATAATAACAAAGACCCAATCCAAAAACTTGTCCTCAGTTCCTCCCTTTGGCGTATTCTTTTCCCCCCCTTTCATTCTGGCTCCTCCCAAAGACAAACAGAACATCGCTGTGATCGAGGGGGTCACACCTCTCGCTTTGGCCGAGTGAACGTAATTAAAAATGACAGAGAGACAAGCGGAGTGTTATACATCAAGGAGGGTCCCGGCGCGCGCCCAAACCAGGGGGCTGTATACGGGCTGCGAATGTCCCCCCTCCGGCCCATCCAACATCCAGACCCCCGAACGCCGCCCCCCCCCCCCGTCTACGCGTCCAAATGATCACACCCCGCACACACACGCGCGCACACACTCGCTCAGAGGGCCTAATTAAGGCTTTAATATGCAAATGAGAGCCGCAGTAAATTACACAGCTGGCAAATATGGCTGTTTTTTTTTTTTTTTTCGCCGGGAAATACATCAGGAGCGCGGCGACGAGTGCGCTGTTGTTGCTTGTTGTTGTGTTTTGTTGCAAAGGGACATCATGGGACCGTCCCCGCCGAGCCCCTCCCACGCCGTAGCTTTGTCCCCGGCAGCACAGCGGCGGAGGTATCACCGGCGGAAAGAGAAAAAAAATAAAATGAAGGGGAAAAAAGTTGGCCCCAAGAACTGCTGGGTTTCAGATGACTGCACAGTGTTGTACTGGACTGTTTAACCGAGATGTGGGTGAAGTTATTATTGTTCTGTTGATTTTGGTTGGCTAAAATATATTGTTTTGTGTATCATTGTCCAAAACTACAAGTGATAGCTATGTCCATACCAGACTAGATAATGTAATCCCCTTTAAATGACGTCCCACAAGGGTGATTATATATTCTGCAGTGTTATCATGCTGTGTCAGCAGTACAGTCCAGGCGTTTATGCTCAGGAAATAGGGCAACATTTCATTTGCCTCTTTGCTTGTTTTTCCCATATGTGATATCAACCTTACATCATAATGACACGGTTATTAAGGTTAAGGTGCTTTACTTGTCATTATACACAGCCAAAAAGAAAAGTCTGCACCTGGATTTAACTGAGGAAGTAGATCTGGGGTAGCTGCAGTTGGTTAGGTCTATAGGTTTCGCAATTCAAGAGATACAAATTGGCACAAAAATATGAATTTTCAACTCTAATGTCAAATCTGTGTTCCTTTATGGCTCAGAGACATGAAGAAGTACAGTCACGTTTAATAAAAAAAATAAATTGATGCGTCAGAAGGATTTTTAGAATAAGGTGGCCAACAAAAGTCTCTCAACAAAGACCTCTGGGACCAGGCGAAACAGCGGCCCCCACTTGAAGAGAAAATGGACATGGATCGGACATACACTCAGGAAAGAGGAAACAAGTATAACAAGACAGGCCTCGAGGTGGAACCCTCCTCCAGGAAAGAGAAAGAGAGGCCGACCACGCAACATCTGGAGGCGATCATGGAGAGAACTTGTTTGTGGCCTATGCACCAGGTTATTACATCAAAGGATGTCTTTTTCCCTGATGGCACGGGTATATTCCAAGATGACAATACCAGGATTCATCGTCAAAGAGTTAGTTCAGGAGCATGAGATGGCTTGTCCACCACAGAGTCCAGATCTCAACCTCCCTGAGAATCGTTGGGATGTGCTGAAGATGACTTTGCGTATTGGTCACACTTTCCCATCATCAATATGAGATTATGGTGAAAAATGAAGGCACCGCTGGATGGAATGAAATCTTTTGACATTGCAGAAGCTTATCGACACAGCGAATTTGTGCTGTAATCAAAGCTAAACCTGTGTGTAACAGTTTTTTGGTCCTCCTCAGCGTCCGACCCATTTGATCCTTTGATGCTTCTGGAGCAGTGGGGCCGAAGCAGGCTCACGGTCAGAATTACCTACTGTATCTGGAGAATTCGCGCTCGGCCAAAGTATTGTGCATGTTTTGGGTTGATGTGGGGAACCGGAGCACCTGGGGGGAAACCCACGTAGACACGGGGAGGACATGCAAACACCGCACGGTCTGGGAACTGAGGCATGAGCGCTCACCACTCATGTCACACGCCACTCACTAAGAGAAAAACAGAACTCAGTTGTGACTTTAAGGGCTGGGGCTAATATAAAGTTAAAGAAAAGTAATAAGACTTGTATTACGGCCACAGCCATACTATTAATCTGCTTTTGAACTTTTCAAATAATGCTACATCCAACGCAGACTGATAAACATCTGGTTTGTTAATTTGTGCTTTCTTTTTCTTTTCATTTGGTCAAGAGTATTGCAATTCTCATCTCATCAAATCAAAATACTGTAAAAGAGTATATAAAAACGGCTGCACAGGATAAATCCATTTTCAAATGACTTCCACGCAGTCAACTCAATGCAAAAGTTCAAAAAGGACATGCCCCTCCTCTCGTCCTCTAAACTCCAGAGTTTCACATTCATCATCTGGGAGAATCTCTGCTTGAGCCAGTCGTCGCCTGGTGTCAGTCTCCATTTTGTTTACATCTGCTTCTCAGTGCGATCACGTCAGGCGGCGCATCACTCCCCCTGGCATAATAATCTTAATAATATCCCATAGCGTGTGACGTGCCATTATTTTGAAATATTGAGCCCTGCGCATGTTTTAGATTAGACCGGAGAAAGAACATCTGTGGAATTTATCCTCGTGTTGTTTTGAGTTTGTATTTTCAAAAACTTTCGTGCCTTGACTTTAGTGACCCCTTTGCTTTGGAAAAAAGAAATGAGAAGGATTTGAGTAGATTTGATTTGTTGTTTTTATAAATAATTATTTGATTTGAGGAAAGGAGACTAAGGGATGCAGATAAAGGAGCTTCCAGTCACGCATTCACCAGTGGGTAGCTAATCTGAGTTTTTTTTAATTTTGGTTAGAAGCACGAAACAAATTACATATATACATAACAAACAAGGAAGGCAACCGGAAAAGGTGTAGGCTGAAGCCGCGACTTATTATATATTGTGCGATAACATCTGTGTTTACAATACCTGCAATGTCACTTCAACTACCTGAATGTAAACAGTTATTTATTATGTATTCACCTGCAACAATAACTCTGATCCAGTATTTTTTTTAATCTTATTTAGTGTGTAGAGAAAAGAAAAGAGAAAAGAGAAGAGAAAAGAGATGCTAAGAGACTATACTATATTTTTTATTTGTATTATTATTATTACTACCTGTTTTACAAACTTATTTTCTTCTTTGATGGCACATTTCCTGACTTTTTGCACTCTCCTGTGTGATCCTGTCTTAAGAGTTGTTGTAACAAGTGGATTTCTCCATTGTGAGATCAATAAAGTATTCTCTTATCTTATTATGCCTCACCCTAGTTACAGCGTAAAATCTACCTTCAATAATGAGACAAAAAAAACATAGAATTTAAAGTTTTTTTTGTAGATACACAATAATTTGGCTTACACTTCATTCTTACAGTGGATTTGTTTAAGATTGTGATTTTGAACAGTTTATTGAAATGATAGATTGAATTGCTCCTCTTGAGCTCATCAGCAACACCATTCCACAAACTAACACCCTTACCTAATTTAAATTCATTGTATTTCCTATCCAAGCATTTAAAAAATATATGTTTAGACAAGTCTCAAAAATCCAGTCAAAGTCAAACAATGTGTGGCCTAATGGTAAAATAAGTAAACAGATAAATACACGGGGGAAAAAATAAAAGAAAGTATTGAAACTAAAGGATGCACTGTCAATGTTTTCAGTATTACATTACTTCAATAATACTATGTACAGTATTTTTACTGGTATCCAAACAATACTTTTTATGTACAAATTCAGCAAATTGATCATTACCTAGGAACGAGATTCCTAACATGGGGAGCGGGCCCTTCTATGGGGGGTGCCTGGGTCTGAAGGTCAGGTCAAAATTATGATTTGACTAAATTATTTGAGCAAATTTAAAGAAGAATTTCTGTCACCTTCTGGGAAATCCATCCATCGATCTATCTATCTATCAAATGTTAAAAAATCTGACTGAGAAAGGATCCTGAAACAGGAGCATTACCAATAAACAAAAGCTCTTTCACAATTATTTTTATGTTTTGGTTAATTTGTTGGGGACATTTTTGGTCTGGGGAAGGCGCTTTCCGGTCTGACAACATGAGTGGTCCCCAAACTTTTCATTGCAGGGACCCCAA
Organism: Lesueurigobius sanzi; assembly: GCA_900303255.1. Classification (NCBI taxonomy): domain Eukaryota; kingdom Metazoa; phylum Chordata; class Actinopteri; order Gobiiformes; family Gobiidae; genus Lesueurigobius; species Lesueurigobius sanzi. Next base: position 55,930 of record OMNZ01028828.1, on the reverse strand, counting down.
AGATTGCTATGAGTACAATCCAGGACCCCCCATTGTAAAAACGTATTAGTAAAAGAGATCATATCAAGCAAAAAACTTTTATAATCTGGTTTACTATATGCATTTACATTGTTTACTTGATTTGACCATAATTCACAAATCTATGCTGTTTTCAATTAAGAATTATATGAAATATGAACATTTTTCTTCTTTTTTTTCTTGAAATCATCTTGGGACCCCCATGTCTATGTTCACAACCCCCTACAGTACAAGCAGGCAGGCATCAAGGAAAAAATAGGTTGGGAATTACAGATCTAGAACCATAAGAAAGATTCATACAGTTTTATACATACTTTCTTTTAGCAAACAATTATATTTATAACTTTTTAAAATATATTTTTTACCCAGTAACTTCCTGTAGCACTGTCTTATATCCAGGAGGACATCCAAACTTGGTATCTAAAGTGTCTCCTGGTCTGGTTCTCGTACAGGTCAGAGCCCGACCAGGTAAGCCTCCTGAACCCCGCTCACTCACTCGCTCTGTTCCCAGGCCCCTCCCCTCTGCCCTCCCCGGTGTTTCGGGGAGGTTTGTTCTGCCTGGCTGCTGCTTCCTTGCCTTGGTAGTCTTTATTCCCCCGAGCGCCGGTGTCATCATGATGCGAGACCAAAGCGCGGTGCTGACTACATGCATGGTCAGGCTCCCTGTCACCCAGCCGCCCTCCTGGGAGTGACCGTGACAGAGGGAGCCGCCAGGAGCAAACACCCACAGACCTCTTTGTTTCACGCTGGTCCTAAAATAAGAAACCTCAGCGCTGCTCCGGGAGGTGCTTCCAGAGCATGGTTTTCCTCAGTGAAGAGTAGACAGGTCAAAAACAAACATGACGTCGTCACCCGGGCAGTGCTGTAGGATTCAGAAGTCACGGTATGGTCATGAAAGTTATGAAATACATTTTCCAAACTATATTTTTGTCAAAACTTCAAATGGACGAATGCAAGTTATGTTTATACTAGTTTACGCCTTTCAACTACAATCTAGCCAAATTTTCCTGATCGAAAATGTATGTGCTGTAGCTTGCATCTTGAAGCAAACATCAATTTTTTCAGAGTCCAATTTTGTCAGAAAGTCCTGTATTTCAGCTGAAGTGAGCTTTTCTTTGCTCCTGAACGGTAGTTTCTGTTTCATTATGATTTCAAAAGAGTAAATTCAATTCTTTGACAATAAATGGTGGAAATAAAGATTTTTGTGTTATCATTCATATTCTATGAAAAATGGCCAAAAGATTAAAAGGGTATGTAGCACAAACGTATGCCGTGGTTTAAATCAAGATCAAACAATTCCTTTTCAGACTCAGTAAAGTTTTTGTGTTTCTTCAGCAGATATATATCGACAAAAATCCGTAAAATCTCACGACCCACTTTAAGGTCCCGACCCATGAACTGAGAACCACTGTACAAGACCACAACACGTTGAGAATCTAAGTTCGATGGAGCAAAGACTAAAGAAATCTGAATAGCGAGTGGGAAGGGGCTGGTCAGGATTTCAAACTGGTCTGGAGCGCCCTACGCAGGCAGTGGTGGGAATGACGTTTTATAAAAGAGTGAATACAAACTTGAACTTTCATCTAACGGCCTGCTGGCAAATCAAAGGTGCTGCGATGAATACACTTTGAGTAAACAACTGCTCAAAATGAGCTCGGTGATGGATTATGAGCTTAAATCGAGGAAATACAAAGTGATGCGTTCTGTCAGAAGAAGAAGAAACAACAGAAGTGAACAGGACGACAAAGAACTGTTTGAATGAAGCAAAAATACTACCCTAAGTATGTTTCTGAAGAGGGAAACATGTCACAGGGTTTATGCCGGTAGCAGCAAGTCGAAATTAATGCTTTTTAATGCCATTTTAATGCCCAAATTCTACATTTTTAATGCCAGAAATGCCACAAATTGGTGCGTATTTAATATTAATTTCCATATTCAATACAAATTTTGACACAACTGACAACTTTTGAACAGAACTAGTGTAGTGTATTTCTTTCCAAACAGCAGTGTAGACACTATTTTTGGATTTTTGCCAAACTTCTGCAGCAAAATGAGTTGAACAATTTTCCAAGAATGTTAATGATAAATTATTTTTAATGCCGCACGGAAACTCTGTGTCATTTCATTGGTAAAATTTTGCATGATATGTCTCCTTCAAGCCAGCATTTTGCATAAGCAGCCAAAACCACATCAACTATAATCTTCCTTTATCCAGGACCACTAACACAAGCCGCTGACCCTCCCTCCTTTCGCCTTCGCCACACGCCAAATTTGCTGCAATTACGGCTCGCTCAGTCAGTCCACTCTGTCTAACAGCTCCTGTGACATTCAGAAGAGGACATTATTTCTGAACTCGTCCGCCCGCAAACAAGACTCTCTCGCGCTCGGCCAAATCCGAAGGCAAATATTGAAACTTCAAACAGGTAAACAGCAGCGGAGGCCTCCAGTCGACTTCGGGGGCGAGCGGTGGGTGGGGAGTGAGTTCATTAGCTTCTCTCTGACACTGTCCCTGATAAGGATGTTTGTTTAGATAGAGGACACCTTTTCATGGGTCTGGGCCAGGGGTGGGCGACAGTAGCCAAAATTAGTATCTCAACATTTAGGGGGACTGTCTTGATAACGATGATCGAGCGATATTTTTGCAAATCATCAAAAATATGTAAAAGTGTGCTGGTAATCGTATTACTTTAGATCCCTGTGTCGTCAGAAAGATAATAAACAAAAAAAAAAAAAACCTTTTTTGAGAGATTACACATTAGGTATATATCATTTTTTATTTTTTAAGTATTTGTAGCTTTTTGTTCATTTCTAGACTTTAAATATATACTCCATATTGAGAATTCATATATCTTCCAAACAGCCATTTTGATATTATCTTGCACAATATTGCCTCCTCTATATTCTGGGCCTAGTCTTTTTTCTAAAACATGTGGCTGTCAAATTTTTCAGTTTTTCACTTTTCAGACAGTGGCGCAGATGGTAGAGCGGGTCGTCTCATGATCGGAAGGTCGGGGGTTCGAATCCCGGCTCCTGCAGATGCAGACTGCCGTTGTGTCTTTGGGCAAGACACTTCACCCAATGCCTATGTGTGAGTGGTTGGTGGTGGTCGGAGGGACCGTTGGCGCAGATCTGAGCAGCCTCTCTTCTGACAGTCTACCCCAGGGGAAACTATGGCTATAAATGTAGCTTACCACCATCAGCATGGAGTGAATGAGCCCCTTCCCTTTCATGTGTGAAGCGCTTTGGCTGTGACTGTGTCATATGAAAAGCCCTATACAAATAAGATTCCCTTTCCCTTCCCCTTTTCACACCAAGTACCACCATGGATTTGGGCTTGGCCCAGTACAACCAGTACTGGATCAAGCTCAAATCCTTAAACAGGTCAAAATTGGGCTAAAATTAGGGCTGTGCTCAATACATCGCATCAGCCATACATTGTTACGGTGTACTTGACAACATGCGTATCGTGTTGAACCATATGTATTGTTTTGTTATTTTGTATGGCCACCTTTGGCCCTGATAACAGCTTGCATTCTTGCTGGCATTGTTTTTATGTAGTTTTGCAAAGTCTCTTTTGTTATCTCTCTCTTTTGTTATAGTGTAATTATGCAACTTAAGCAAAAAATAGTAATTTGCTGCAGCATTTCCCTTTGCATTTTTTGAAAACCTTAAACTTGGAAATGTATGGATAGCAAAAATAGTTTTTTATTTTAGCATTAAAAATAATGTTTGGATAAAAAGATCTTGCACGTACTGGTGGATTAACCATTATAGAAACATAAAAATATATTTTGGTAAAAAGAAATACTGCTAAATTATGGCAGCAGCGGCAAATACAATACATTTGTTAAGCACTGTTTGACAAACAAACACTTTATTCATCACGTATCACAACACAAACACTTACTACTATCATGGGCTTAACTTGCTGAGCTTAGCATTTTCAGCCAAATAAAAGCATCACTTTAATGCAACTATAGGCTCATTTTTCTTAAGATACAATGGAATATGTATTGTGTTATGGACACTGCGATACACTTACAGTATATCGGGATACATTTAGTATTGTGGACCCTGTATCGGGATACGTATCATATTGTGAAGCATAGCTGTCAAGTGTCCCGTTTTGGCCAGGAAACTACCATATTTTACCCCTCTTTCCCGCCGTCTTCCCGTATTAGTATTATCCCGTAAATTTCACACATTATAATAAAATAATACAAAACGTTCTCTCCAGACTGACCTCTGTCGTTAGCCTAGATTTGTGTGACAGCAGGGACAAACCGGGACGAACCATGGGACAAACCTGGCTGTCAAGTGTCCCAATTTGGCCGGGATACTAGTGTATTTTACGCCGAAGGGAAAATGTCCCTTATTTTCAGATCCAAAACTTGATCGGTATGTCGTGAAGTTGTTGGTAATTCCCAGCTCTAGCTAAAATACGCCTAAACTTGGACTAAATCGTTGCTAAATTGGGTGTAAACCAGATATAAATGAAGACCAATATGTAGCAAAATTAAAATAGTAAAATACCCTTGTAAATGCTGATCCTCATGCTCCTTACAGGTTGTTCTGAAGAGCTGATGCACAAATACAAACAATTATTTCTGATTTACATGATTACATCACTGGCCAAATATGTTTTAAAGGCCGAGATTTAGTAACGAGTGAAAAAGATCAAATAATATTAATCTGGTAATAAATTCAAGAACAAAATTGTCAAAGTATTCTGAATTTAAATAGATAAATGCTCATATTTTAGCGTATAAACAGCGCCTCCTTGCATCGGCTACAGAGAGAACTTGCCCCTTGAAAAAGCCTGCGCTCCGATCGGGCTGGGGCTGTATGAATATTTCAGACGGGTAAATACTTAATAATTAACGGCAAACAGGCCAGTGATCAAATGGAGCAGCGGATACCAACAGACTTGAAAAATCACACACTTGTAAACAAAGACATGGGGATCCAGATTGAGCCAGAGCAAATTCAGGAAAAAAATATACTAGAAGTTTTTTGTGCCAAATATTGTGATCACATTTGAGATATACAATGCACTACATTTTAAAACATGTCCAGGAGCAGCGTTGGGGGTAACTTTACAGGCATTGGCGGTTTCAGTGAGTAATTGTGCATATTAAAGAAAGTTATTCGTCATATTTTCTTGTAATCTGTTTGCTTGTTGACAAAATCTCTGTTAATTCCAATTTGTAAATTGTATGAAATGCAAAGGTTTACACTCATGACATGAGCACAACTGTATTTTCTTGTGCTGTGCAGCCGCAGACCGCTGGACCTTCTTCCGTCTGGTTTAAGTCCCAAAGTGGGGGCCGGGACCCTCTCCTATAAGACCTGACTTGTAACTTTACTGGGAGCGGGGTCATCTCCAGCTCGTCTCCAATGAAGATGTTGACTACATGCAAACAAACATGAGTTCTATGAAATGCATAAGTTTACATACCCTAAAATTCTGTCTGGGACAGTGCATGCTAATGAACACACATGAGACACATGCATGTAAACACACCACTCCGGATTGTAGCCTTGGGCTAATTTCCATCCGTTGTCCCACACTCGTACACACAAGTGTACATGTTTTTAGTGGTAGGGGAAACTGGAGCACCCGGAGGAAACCTACGCAGACACAGGGAGAACATGCAAACTCCACACAGAAAGGCCCCGTCCTGGCCCGGGATCGAAGCTGTGAAGCATGAGCGCTAACCACTCTGCTACCGTGCTGCCCAATACGTTTATTATTGGTAACCCATGAATACTCAAACACGCTACTTTCATAA
>OMNZ01028828.1:12531-35443 GCA_900303255.1 Lesueurigobius sanzi | reverse complement strand
TCCGACATCTGAACGCAAAGTTGTGGCTGTGTGGCCGGGCTAAGGAGAAACATTCAGCAAACTGTTCAAGTCAGTACACAATCTCTCGACACAGAAGGAACCAAAGTTAACCTGGCGTCACCAGCCTGACTCCATGTATGAGATACGTCGGAAGGCAGTTTGGGATTGTGCAGTTGGTTGCTCAAACTCTGGTGAGAACGCCACCAGACCAATCACAGCACGGGAGGCGGGAGTTAGCGATGCCTCATTTTCAGCCCCTAGTCAAGATGGCGGCAGCAACGGAGCGATGTTTTAAAATAGCCTTCTCTTTTGATTTGCATGAACTGAACTTGTCCTTAAAACCACAACAACTGGCTGCTCTGAAGGCTTTTCTTTTTTAAAAAAGGATGTTTTTGCCACTCTTTCTACTGCGTTTACGTAGCCCCGCCTCTAGTCTCCAATTAGCAAGCCAGGGAACACCGCAACAATACTGAAAATGACGCATCGCTAACTCCCGCCTCCCGTGCTGTGATTGGTCTGGTGGCGCTCAAACCAGAGTTTGAGCAACCAATGGCGCAATCCCAGACTGTCTTCCAATATATCTCATACATGGAGTCAGGCTGGCAGTTGGTGTGAAAAGTTGGTGGCCATATCGCCCAGCCCTAACCAGGAGGCATCCGAAACAGATGCCCAAGCCACCTCAGCTGGCTCCTTTCGACGGGAAGGAGCAGTGGCTCTGCTCCGAGCTCCTCCCGGGTGACTGGACTCCTCACCCTATCTCTAAGGATGCACCCAGCCACCCTGCAGAGGAAACTCATTTTGGCCGCTTGTATCCGCAATCCGCTTGTCCTTTCGGTCATGACCCAAATCTCATGACTATAGGTGAGAGTAGGAACGTAGATTGAGCGGTAAATCGAGAGAACAGTCTGATACAACGAATGCATCTGATACATTCAAAACTAACCCAAACCTGTTCCTAATTCTTATGTTGACATTTTTGTTTTGTTGCTGAATAAGAACAGGGAGATCATTTTGAAACACAATTTACATTATCTATTGGAACAAACTTAAATCCCTGCGTAAAATCCCTTCATGTTCCCATTTCTAACCTTCAACTCAACCAGTTTTACACTACATTTACATTAAACCCATATGTTCTATCATAAACAGTTCTTAAACGTAAAAAAAAATCTCCAAGGCATGCCAAAGAATCCATAGCAATCTCCTTAACAATCCAAGAACTGTATAAATATCTGTTGAGGACATTTTAACACCTGGATAATTGCTGTAGCTGCATGTTACTTTACCAGTGCTTTGGAGAGATGGACCATGCCTTTTGCAGTAATTTGGTTGTTCCTGAGTATGAGCACTTTAAGTCCCGCCACCTGCCACCTCAGTCCGTCACACAGCTCCTCGAAACCTGCAAAAGCCAGTCACAAAAAAAACAAAAAAACAGTTTAAGCATGTATTTTTAGTAGTTAATCACCAATGACAGTCTTCATCTTCTCCGGCAGATGTTTGGTGGGAGTGTTGCTTTGTTTTGCTAGAATGCCTGTGATCTGTGGCTTTTCTGTACAGTAAATATGAAGAAATTAGGAGAGATTTCAGACGGACACAGTGACCCCTCCCACATTGGATTCCCGTGAATGAAGTTGCTATAAACAATGTACAAAATTGACATATACAAATGCGCCTAGCTACAAAGGATGGCTATACATCTGCTCGTTTGTTTGTTTGATTTACACAATGGCAAGTGTGATAAATCCATAACAATGCGTATAAAGTTCCAACTACACTTTTGTCATGACCATATGTACATTAAAGCAGTGGTTCTCAAACTGGGAGTTGCCAGATCACACTGAAGACATATTTTCTACGTAGTTGAAGAGTGGAGAGACTGACTTTTTTCTTGAGACGCAAAGAACATTTATGTCATCAGTACTGGTCGAAATGGACTTCATTAAGTCAAGGACGCTTGGAGCAGTGCCCCCTTTAGTCTTGTTAGTTTTGTCCTGGTTTGTAGCTTTATTTTTGTTAAGTCTTTGTTCATACTGTTTATTTTTCTCTGTTCATTCAACGTTAAAAACCAAATAAAGAAATAAAAAAGGTTGAGAACCTCTGCATTAAAGGATACTGTGAAGAGCAGTGGTTATCAACTGGTCTGGGTTTGAGGCCCACTATTGCACTGCAAAAGGTAATCTAGAAGAAATCTGGCAATGGGGTAAGGTTTTTACATTTAAATTAAGAAAATTACATCAAGAACAATTTTATTTCAAATAAAATTAAGATGTTTTATCAAATTTTGAGAGCGTTATGATGTTTTTTTCTTAGTTTAAGTGTAAAAAACCTATTGACAGATTTCTTAAAATTTGTCTCTCAGTTGTAGCCTCTTAAGCTCTATAGAGTCCAACTGAGCTCTGCGATTTCAAATTTGGCACAGCAAGATACCGCCTGGATAATATTTTTATAAAACATGTATAATTTTTCACTGGTTTGATCTATTGGCATTCTGGGGCCCCAAATAATTTGGATTTGACCATTTCTGTAGTTGCTTCTTTTGATGTAAATATGTGTTGTTTTTTTCAGGTGGAAATTAGATTTTTCCATTTCAGTGTCAACCAGTATATTTTTGTTTTACTCCAAGCAGCGAGCCCCGAGGTCCAGTTTAATTTAATTTAATTTTCTTTTTTATACCAAGATTAATTAAGCTTATTTAATGTTGTTTTGTTTTTCATTAAAAAGTCTGTAGGTTTTGTATTTTTTCTGTTGTTCTTTTGGCTTCGATTGTATGTTTGGTTTGAGACCGTTTTTTTGTAATTAACTTGTACTTCATTATTTACAATATATATCAAAATGTAATTGTCGGTTTATTTTGCTTTAAACCTGTGCTTTGTTTTCATTTGTCGGTGTGAGAGTGTGAAGTGTAATGTGTTTTGTCTTGTCATTGTCTATTGTTCTGGTCATTTTGTTAAATGTTTAGTTTTTGTTAATAATAATAATAATTTTTTTTAAAGCCCCAAGGTCCAACCTTTTATTTTCTACTAAGACTATCCATGCACACCTTCCAGATACTGAGAAAAACATCAATAAATACATAATAGCATTTTCGAGAAAAAAAGGCGTAGAGTATAAGATAACAAGCCCTGACCCAAAAGAGAATATTTACATGAAATGCTTTCCGTAAAGTTAAAATGTGGTATTTCTTCACAAATATTTTGAACATATGAGCATTGAATATAGTTATGTTGAAATTATGGTCAAAAGAATCATTATTACACTTTTTCAGTCTATAAATGCAGAAAGAAATGTTCCCAGGCAAAGGCAGAGGCTTAAGAACACTGAGGATATAAATGAACAATATGTAAATCACCGGCATCGGCCACGGCGTTGTTGCTAAGTTGGAGTTTGCGCAGCGTGTTGTTGTAGCGCAGCAGGTCTCCGAGCTGCATCGCGTCCTGGAAACTGTTGAGCAGGTTGTTTGTGAGGTGGAGCTCCTGGAGATTTCTGTTGGACTTCAGAGCAGTGACTGTTACACAAACACAAACAAAATGCATTTCATTGTAGGTAGACTTAAGCTGGACACACACTAGAGGATTTTTAGCCAGATTTTTAGTCCGAGGAGGCGTGGCTCATTAAAAACTTTCTCTCATGGCATGATCTGTGGTGGGACTCCTCATGTGTGTATGTGTGTCCTCATGTCTGTCCATAAGTGTGTGTGGTCTGTGCACAGATCTTTAGTCTCAAAAGATTCAAAATCCTCTAGTGTGTGGGCACCTTTAGGCAAATTAGTAAGGTGTGTGAAGTAGGGCTGTGCAATACATTGTTAAATTATAATTATTGTAATATAAGGTGATGGAAAAGACACAATTTATCCTAAAATCACTGAGATCTGACTAAAACAGCCTTTTCTGCTCACTCACAGACTCTTTGCAAATACAAGTTTTAAGATAAGTCTTTATTGATCTCAGAGTGGTGAAATTTACTAGTTACACCTATACATGTTTTGTTTTGCACCTATGAATGTGCAAAGGTTCTGTTTTACTCTTGATTTCCCTGATTTGGCCCATTTTTAGTTCTGCTCTAGTACTTTTTAAGTTGTGTTTTGAGACAATTTGGCAAAAAAAATGCATCGCTTAAGATGTTTCATTACATTCAATGGAATGTATTGTGCTGAAATGGTTTACAAACATTCTTCAACAAAGCTATAGAATATACTTTTATGAAGCCCTACTTAGTAAGAAGAATCAGCAATGTAAGAGTTGATGGGTAAAGATCTCCTCCTCTGATGGTGGGCAAGAGGAGATGGACACTGAGGTGCCTGCAAAGGATGTCACCGTTGATATTCTTTGTTGACAAAATAGGGGAGAGGAGAGGGAGAAATCAAGGTCTAAACCAGGACCGAACTAAAAAGGACTAAACCAGAGACAGAACGAAACAATGACTACCCAGGACTGAACCAGGACTAAAGCAAAAGACTCAATCAGAAATAAGAGAAAACTGGGCCTACATCACCTGGACAATATCACACACTGAACCAGGATTAAACCAGGACTAAACCATGAGGGAAGTATGCGTATGGACTATGTAAGTATTGAACTCAGACTAAAACAGGTCTTAACCAAGACTAAACCACTACAACACTGGTCTAAACCCAAGAAGAAGCAGATGGATTTAGTCGCCTTGAAAAGACAATAATACTGAATAATAATGAATTGTGACAAAATCGAGATTGTGATAAGATTTTCTTGCCATATCGCCCAGCCCTAATACTGTACCTACCACCAAAAACAAGATTCTGAAAAAAGGGACTTTCAATCTATGTAGTACAGTTAAAAGTAAATAATGAAATTACAGTCGAACTGATTGATATTTACCAAAGACTGGCTTCAATTATAGGATCTTAGAGTCTGTTAAAGTCTAAAATCTTGATATCAATGATATCAATGCTGAGGGGCCCATTGTGTGTCACTGTGGAATCTGCTACCCAATTTAATAGAATTGTCAAGTTGTTTATCTAAAATAACTTAATAATCAAAGATTGAGACAAAGAATCAATGTTTAATTTGACTCTGTCTGTGCCACCGCACTGCAAAAAGTGATCTACAAAAGTGACATTTTATTGAAATAAGTTGAATTGCCCTTGGTTTGCAATGAGATTTTTTTTTAATTTAAGTACACAAATACCATTGGCAGATATGTTTACTTACCAACTAACATCAAGGACAATTCTACATATTTCAAGAAGATTTAATTTATTTCTCTATCATTTTTGGCAGTGTGCTAGCTCATACAGTGTGGTCCTGCCTTAAGCTCAGAGTGACTGAAAGGACTTAGCCCAGAATGACCCGTTGAGGGAATGAGGCAAAGTGGATAAATAATGATTTATTTTCCATGTATATTGCTGGAGCCTGACGCGTGGACCAGTGGGTTATGACTGTGATGGACTGATTGATGGAAAGCGGACGCGAGCATGAAAAAGAGCACACAACAGGGGGCGCCGCCTGCTTCAATTATAGCAGTAAAGATGAAGTGTCCCCGTGTCTCCGTAGTGAGTCCTCCGCCCGCAAACCTTTGGTCCCTCAGTCAATGCTCCTGCGATTGTCAAAGCCTGTTCATTAGTACTCCATCAAAGCTTTCAGTTGTGTTTGTGGAGACAGCTTTTGTATTTGCGCAGAGTGTGCCATGGGCATTTCTGTGCACATGTGTCCGTGTGGTCCGTGTGTTGGCGGGCCCCTGCGCTGCCCTCCTGTCCTGATCGATGGGGCAGATTTGATGGAGGCTGGCGGGCTGCATGTGGAATGCCAACATTGTCATCAGTCACAGTGGGAACCAAATGGTGGAATCGGTGGGATTGATCCGGTCGACTCCGCCGCCAGCGCCCCATCCCGCAATCACAGGCCCCTCCGATCGAAAGCAATGATCCTGAGCCGGGCCCCCCTGTTGGGAAGGGAAGGGGAGGGCGCAGGGAGCCGGGCGGGCGCGGGACGACGGAGGAGTGTAGGTGGGGCCGGCTTCTGAGACCCGAAAATATCAAAGAGATCCAGGCCGCGGTGCAAAGCGTTGGTTTGAGGAACAAGGGGCTGTTGGGACAAGTGGGCAGCCCACTGTGTCCATTTGGATCTGTCTCTGCTCCCGGCGGAGGAGAGATGAGAGGTTGCACTCGACGCTGATTTTTCTTTTTGTGTAACAATAAAGAAAATTGAGGATTGAATATATTTTAATTCAGTGGAGACGCAAGCACATTTTGGCACCATCGCAAAATAATAGCTGTCTAATTGAGCCATCTATGTTCTGTTTTTAATCACTGACTGTGCTTTATAGCGTCATTTTTGTTACTTATTACCTAAAAAGTAATGCTGCAAATGTGTATTTTATGCAAAGAGTAAATAATAGGCAACAAACTCAGTTACTTGTAGTTATGATGTAAATTTTAAGAATATAGATTTTTAAGGGCAGAAATACTGATCTTGGCCACATGGATCAGTAAAGATCCTAACATTGATGGTTGTGAGATTTTATTTTGACTTCTTTGTGGCTCAGTTGGTAGAGCATTCACCTCTGAACTAAAAGCCCCCCTTGTACAGTAGGTGTGGGTGAATACTTGTGGGGGTCGAGGGGTTGGGTGGGCGAAGGGGATTTCTTCTTTGTGTATATGGGTGAATACTTGTGGGGGTTGGGTGGGCAAAGGGGAATGGCTCTTTCTATACTGTATGGGTGAATATTCACAGGGGGTCAGGGGGTTGATTGGGGAAGGGGATTGGTTCCAAGTTGTAAGGTGCTTTGTGTTACATTCTTGTACGATACATAATGGTGTTAGATTTCTTTGTGGCTCAATTGGTACAGCATTTACCCTGGAACAAGATGCCCCCTTGTGATGGAAACTGGACACAAAGTGCTCAGGAAGTCAGTACCACAAAAGTAGTTTTTGGGGAAGGTTCTCTTTGGCGTTTGGGGAACAGAAACTTAAGAGAAAACAAAAACAAAGAACCAAGGCATTCCTCCCACATTGTAATTCTCTTTACATTTCCTTAAAATTCTTTATTGTACTGGGCTAATACATATGTGTCAGCTCATGGCAAAATGGGGCACAAGTCGATTTTGGGACATTTTGAGTTATTCACATATTCTGAAAGTGTAGTCTCCAGAAAAATAAGAAAATAAGAATAATAAACACTGCTACAGAAAAGGACTAAAGTTAATTTCCTCATTTAATCCAGGCTGTACAGTAGCCTTCGGATTATAGATATACCAAGTTTCCCTCTGTAGCAATAGTTTTAGACAATCCCCTCCTCTAGATGCCCCCTTGTTTGTGCCAAAGCCTCTTGTTTTGAGTGAATGTGTGGGTGCGCGTCCCGGCTGCCGGTGCCTTTCTGTGCAGTGGTGTGTGAAGTGACAGAGGAGAGATTAGGCCCATAATCCTGGTCCGACCCGCAGAGAGGGGCGCGGGTCGAAATCTGGTCCTGCTGGCCGCCATGACACGAACGCAACTCGCTCCTTCACACACACGGGCCTCACAGGACAATGGAAAAGTATGTGTACTGTATGTGGTGGTACCTAGAGTGAACAGGGGCAGGCCACTGAGCTTGGCATTGTCCAGGTGCAGCACTGAGAGCCGGCTGGTCAGCAGAGCTTTAGACAGGGACTGGGACGGATATTCGACGAGGGACACGTTGCACACGTCCAGCCGGGAAAGGCGCGCACTCTGTAGGGGACAGAGAAGTGCGATGTGTTAGGCCAGCAAAAAGTGAACGCAAAAAAGTAATGTTAACTGTGGAGTGGTCTGTCAATGAATAGAAGTAGTAGAAGAAGAAGAAGAAGAAGAAGAAGAAGAAGAAGAAGAATCTTTTGATCAGTTTCTAGTTGAAGATCGTAAACAAACAGGGTTTTTGACAAATAATGGCTTCACGCAACCACTAACCATGAGTGAAAGAAAGGTTTTTGTGTTTTCATTCATTATTCAATACACACCCTGTAAACCTTGGGCCACAACTGTTTATACACATAGTTAAAAACAATACAAACAATATGAAAAATTAAATGTTGCAAAAATATCTTGCTCACCTTGAATTAAACGCCAGTGCAGAGAAATAGGTTTTAAGCTGCAACTCCATTTACCATTTATGCTGTTGTGTCATATTGTGTTAAGTTACTATTTTATTTTATTTTTATTAGATTTTTTTATTTTTTATTTTTTATGCATGCCTTAAAGTTATAGCCTTTATTTAATTATTACTATTTTATTTTTTTCTCGATAGTTTATTATTTACCTTATTTTATATCTATATTTATGTTTCATGTTGCACGAGTACACCAAAGTAAATTCCTAGTCTGTGAAACCTTCATTGACAATGGCAATAAACTCTATTCTGATTCTGATTCTGAACTTGAAACTCTCCACTGAAGTAGCTGGGTGGATGTTTAGTGGGAGAGAGCTCCACAGTTTGGGGCCAGTTACCACTAAAGCTCCGTCTCCTATGGTTTTTAATCTAGACCTAAGTCAGCCAGGGCAGTCTTGTAAGGTCTTGTCTACACATACATTTTTATGAACTCATATATCTCTCTGCGTTTGGTGCTTACTGTGTCCACATGTATATGCATTTATGACATCATTAAATGGATATTTGCATAAACTCTCTTCAAAGTGGACATTTCAAGAACGCTATTGAATACAGACAGAATGCTGATAAAAGGATTGAACGCTTGTATCAACAGTTTTGGTAAAATGGTTGTGCGGACAGAGATGTTTTTTGTTTGTTTTTTTTACATGGATGTAGTTATGCATTTATAAAAATATCTGGGTATGTGTGGACATGGCCTAAAAGCAGTCGGTCAGAGGACCTTAGTGACCTTAGAGAAGCAAACGTGCAATATGCTCTGCTGATGTTCTGAGATCAAATTGCAAGGCCATTTTTAAGATTTCAGCCAAATGAAACATAATTATTGGCTTTTGACATCTTCAACAGCCATAAAACATTGAAAGAAAGCCTCATGTCTCATTTAGTCAGTTACGTAAACAAAATATCATCCTATACTGATTCTTCAAGGTCTAAAGCCAGCCCTGTCTCTAAAAAGACAAATTATTGACAACATAAAAAAAAAAAAAAACATAATTTACGATGACTGGCTGATGGTCAAACCAGGACATAGAAGAAAAGGCCCAGTTTGAAATCAGAATCTGAACTAAAGAAGTTTCTTGAAAGAGAGGCAGACCATCTTCAATTACAAACAACCCAGTACTGATAATAACTTCAAAACCATTCCGACACTGTTACATGCAATTAAAACTACGAACATTGCAAAAGAAAGGCGTTGATCACACAGTATGTATAATTAGGACTTCAAACATGTTCTATAAGAAGCATTGGACAGTTGGAAAGTTCAAAGCCTATCAAACTATGCGCACGATTCATCTCCGGTGACCTCCATGTTGTAGTTTTGTCATGTTTACAATGAGGGAACTTCACACCCACTCCCCGTCTCGCTCTGCCCCGTGTCTCCAATCCATGTAACGTGCCGCAAACTCACTTTTTCCCCGAGATGTACATTATCCCCTGGAGACAGCCTACAAGAAAAGATTACAATTGCTCCGCATCAGCCAACCTGCTTTATTAGATGAGCCAGGGCCCTCCAACCCGACGTAGCCATAGCGCTGTTGTCAGAAATGTCGAGATGGGTTGTAGATTCGTAGTACAAAATCATATCCAGTAAGGACGCGGCGCCCTGCGAGAGACAGGAAAAAGCAGTGGCAAAAACATGAAGAAAGTAAGGCCACAAATTTGACAGGAGCGTTATGAAGTTCTTTGCGAGGGGGGAAAAACAGCATTTAATCTGATCCAGGGAGAAGGCCGGAATATATGAAGCTGCATTGGAATTGGAAGACGAAGATGAGTGAAATAAGTTTTGCTCATAAAACTCACATTTTCTTCCAGTTGGGCTGCCTGCAGACTGATGAAATCAAAGTGCAGCGATTTGAGGACGGCTTCCAGAGCTTCACAGGAGCGGTGGTCTAATCGCTCACCTTGATGGAGCAGGCAATCAAAAGCAAGATAATTGGGAGGCTGTTTGCTAACAGGCGAAATTGCGTGGCTCTAAACGTGCTTTATCCATTTTTGAAAATTAACATTTCGGCGGAAAAAAAAAAAACCACAGCAAAACAACTTCCTTCAGAGGCGACGCTGTGTGTTTGTATGTTTTCTTTTAATAAGGTACTGAGGCTTAATCAAACTCAGAGAAAGAGAATAAAGAAAACAGTTACAGGAACACTTTTTGATTGGACTTCCAAGATTTGAAGGCTCGAAATGACATTGATTTCGGGGAGGCAAGCGCAGAAAAAAAAAAAAAAAGATCTATAAACTTTCAAAAGTTCTACAACAACTAACTGTGGTTTTCTTGGATGGCATTCACGCGCGCTGTGGGTATTACTCGCAATGCTAACGCTAGCCAAGAATTAACACAGTGGGATGTACAGCAAATGTGTTTAGCACAAAATAAATAAAGTAAAAAAACTTGTAAATATAGACAAATAACACTTCTGTTATGCTTATAGTTACAAAACTTTTGACTCATTTTCCTGGAGTTTGACATAACAGATTATCTTCCTGCGTACATTGGTTTGCTATGGCCTTAAGAGCCGTTACTTTGCTTTTCTTGACTTCTTCTGCAACTACTACTTTTATACTACACCAATTCAACAACTGTTTATTGATTTATGTTCATATTTCACACTTTTCAATTCTCTAAGACATTCTAACAATACTGTATGTGAAAAATACATTCATAAATACATTATATATTGTACTTTATGGAGCTCAACAGTACAAGCTCCTCCCTGGTTAAAATCCCATTCAAAATGTACATACACTTTTCAAATATACTATATACAGTTGTGGCCAAAAGTGTACATACACTTTTAATCTTTTGGCCATTTTTCATAGAATATGAATGGTAGTACAAAAATATTTTTTTCCACTCATGGTTAGTGGTTGTGTGAAGCCATTTATTGCCAAAGACCTGAGTTTACTCTTGAAACAGAAACTACTAAAAAGTCCCTGATCTAATGTATGCATGACCTTCAACAACTGCCAGGAAAATTGTTCAGGAGCAAAGCTCCATTTCAGCTGAAATACAGGACTCTCTGACAAAATTGAGGTTTGTTTCAAGATGCACAATATGTAAACTTTTGATCAGGGACATTTGGCTAGTTTCTCTAGTCGAAAAGCATAAACAAACAAATAATAAACGGCTTCACGCAACCACTAACCATGAGTGAAAAGGTTTTTGTGGTATCATTCATATTCTATGAAATGCACAAGTTTACATGTAAACTTTTGGCCACAACTGTATACTAAATGCTAAAAGATAGCAGCTAATCAGCTACAGTATGAGGTGCCTTAAGGACATAAAACACAATAATAATAAATTGAAGTTTTATCCAAAGCATATTTAGTCATATTTGCAAATATTTGGTAGTTTCTATCTTGTAAAATATCCATGCAAGGAACAGTAGGCTTCATTGTGCTTTTAAACTCTTTTTCGAAACGTCTATGGAGCTTTTCAATGGGATTTTTTTAAACTTTTGGCACCTGCATTGCTCTGTACACAAGCATTGACCCACCACACAAGGTAGATTTGCTCACAACCTAGCTTCGACGTAGCCAAAATGTGCATCCGTATTAGCCGTTTTTTGTGAAAACACACAAAGTTAACTCTTCAGGTGAAAGCACAAACACTTGATTTCTGTTCCGAATCCGCAAAGTCCCGAAGCGCACCTCGTCTCGTCTCAACACGCGCGCGCGTAATCTGATTTTGCGTGTACATGTGTCGGCTACAGTTACAGTCGGCTAATGTGATTATTATTGACCCCGAGTTCCAGATCAAACTGTGACTGATGAAACAAATCCGTGTGATGCTGTTCCCCCCTCACCGTCTCCGCGGCTCATTCTTATCTCCCCACCCAAGAAGGGGGCAAATGATAATTACGATCATAATTATTTCCAGAATGATTTGAGTTTTTTCCCCCCGTGTTTTAGCAATAATCACTTAACGGGGCGGTGGCAGAGAGAGGGAGAAAGAGAGGTGCAGACATTTGAAATCCTATTTTTCTAATCCGTCCTGCGTGGGGGAGATAATAAGGAGACGACACCCGCAGTCAGATGGCATCAGTGCGTGACGCGGGTGACACCCATCTCAAGTTTAGACGGCGCCTCTGTGTGACTATATGTGACTGGTGAAGGGACGGGACAGACAGCGGTGGGCTTTGACTCTGAGATGGACACTCTTTTAATTAGCTTAGAAAGTTAGTGTTACGTTTAGCAAGTTTGGAGGAGGGCTGTGTATCGTTCATTTGTTTTCCGATACAAGTACTTTAATGATTCTTGGTTTACGATACAGATACCTGAACGGTACTTTTTTCGATACCTATACTAAATTATTTGTCATCTACACAAATTAGATAAGTTTAAATGACCCAAATTCATCCTATTTATCTAAATCTGAGCTGTTTTGATGAGTTAAGTTTTAGTGGCTCATTTGACCTGATTCTAACCACTTGTTCTAAGGTGTTTTTGACTTGTTTCAATAGACTTCTACTTATTTCTTTTTTATTTAAATTTAGTTGCCAATGGAGTAAGAAAATTGGTCTTGTCCTGGCAGTTTTATGAAATAATCTAGATGACAGTAGTAAATACTGTATGTCTAATCTAGTCAAAACTGCTCTAAACAAGACTAATATTTTCAAATGAAGTCATTTATATGCATGCTCATTTTTAATTTTGTTGAGTAGAGCCATAAAACAGAACAATATGGAAATGTATTAATTAAAATACTGTTTATTTTAGTGTTTTTATCATTTATTTGATCTGAAACACCAAAGTAACTTTCTTCAGTGCAATTTCAAGACCCAACAGGCAGAGAAATATGTTTCCTAAATAAAAATATTTTTTCTGTACCAATTCATTTTCCGATACCGACAGTACCTTCATTATTTTTTTGATACCATACTGGTGTTGTTTAACAGTACCCAGTCCTAGTTTGGAGTAAGGATATGAGTTGAATTTTTGCCTGCTCCAAACAATAGATACAGGCAGCATCTTTGTGAACGCCCACAAATGTTCAAAGCTGCACTGAGGTTTAAAATAAATATGGAAAAGAGCTACTCTTTCACCTTCTACGCCACAACTACTTTATTAACAAAGGCTGAATTATGGATACTTTCTACCTAGTAACAAAAGGGTCAAAGGCCCAAATTTTGGGAATGCTAACAATAATTCTAATCGCTAAGTTGGCTTCATGCTACAGTACATGCTAACGGCTGGCTTCGAGTGCTAGTTTTCACCTCTAGTGGACAATCTGCTGTCTCAAAGCCTTCATAGGAACCCAATAGAGTTCGGGATTTTTTTGTGGGTACTGGCAAATGACTAACAATAGCAAGAAACTGTATAAAACTTTGTTTTTTTGGATATTATTTTCCTCTAGAGTTTATTAATTTTATTCAGTGTACATAAGAGATGTTCATATAGTTTATTGATAGATGCTAAGAGGAATTTATTTCATTTTATTCTACTCTATTATTATTATTACCTGTTTGCAAACTTATTTTCTTCTTTGATGGCACATTTCCTGACTTTTTGCACCCCCAGTGTGATTCTATTTTAAGAGCTGTTGTTAAGAGCTCGCAATGGAGAAGTAAATTTCTCCATTGCGAGATCAAATATTATCTTATCTTATAACAATTGGAGAAAAGAACAACTCGAAAAGAACAACCTAGCCAATCCTGGTATCTACATCTAACACACTCTAGTATCCAAATGCTTTACGATACGATACGATAACTCCAGTATTTTACCAATTAAAACCTCCATTAATTTATCATAAAAAAAACATCTTCTGCAAATCCCATAATGCTTTGCGATACGGCATCAGGATCCAAAACTCTATCTTGACTTGACTTTACTTGTGCTTGTTAAATATGCTTATATTTTGTGAGAAGAATGAACAAATAATGATTTCCAAACAGACTTCCTTCCCCCTCGCTTGGCCCCGCCCCCTGTTATGACACTTTGCCATTTGTATCTATCTAACTCATTAGGGCCATAGCAGTTTTTAGTAGTAATAGTAGAAGTAGTAGCAGGAATACTCTTACCACTTTGTACTATTTTTTGTAACATTACTATCAAGCTACTGTGACAACGCAATTTCCCTTGTGGATTAAGGAAGTTTGGAGCTAAATAGTTCAAGTTTGGCATAAGGGATTTAATATTTATATTTTTGACAGCCCTTGCTCCCATTAGATTTGATAGTGATAATTTTTCATCTATAATTACCGACAAAGTTTCCCCTTCAACTCCCATATTGTCCTTCGTAATGAAATATCTTCTGCCAATACCACATTCGCGTTGTATATACAGTGATGCCTTGTAAGCTTGCCCAGCATTTTAATCTGTCCCATATTGCCGAATTAGCACACATTAGCGATTGGACCTAGACATACTGTTTGCACATACAACCCGGCAAAATATAGAACATCGTTGAGACGAAACAGCTTCTTGTCCTAATTGGGAGGATTATCGCGTAGGCCATTTCTATAATTACGCCGCGAAGTCGACCGAGAAGTCATTTTTTAATAATAATAAACTGGGGCGTTTTGAGCTTACCTTTGAGATCCAGGCATTTCACACCGCCACCTACACAGGCGCCCTGCTGAGAGGAGACAGGCAGAGGTACGAGAGAGAGGTGTTAAAAATGGGATAGGCGAGAACACACACACGGAAAGAGAGAGATTTGGCACCGACACTGCTCCATCCACTCTCCGCGAGACTCTCCTACAGTATATGGCCTCTCTATAGTGATGTCGGGACGATCGGTTTTGCAATTAATAGCAATTTGTGAAGAGCGTAACCATGTGAATTTTAAACCCAGGCTAGATTAGGGACTAAACTAGGAGTATAGAAGAAAGTAGATACTAAACCGAGGGAGGGGATGTATGGAAAAATCACGATATTCCTTTGTCTAGATGACAATTTTGATTTTGCCTCAATTTGTGCACACTTAGTATCTGCGTGTTGCCAACTAAAGATAAGACAAGATAATACTAAAGCTTCTTCTGAGCAGAGAGTGATGAAAACTGTCCGTGTGTCAATTTTCGTGAGAATAATACATTTTCCCTTTGTTTGAGTGACTACTTTCAACAAATCTGACAATGGGGGGTAAGTTTTTTACACTTAAATTAAGAAATAGGCATAAACAACACTAAACCAGGTCTACAAAACCCATAGAGTGGCTTTCCCTATTGCGTTCAGCGCGGGCTAACAAAGCCAATTCATGCTAGCATTTGAACCGCGGCCATGTTGACGTTTTGGAGCCAAATCCATATTTGGTATGTAGAGACAAAAAACAGGACAGTGTAGGGTGTGGTAAGACAAGCACTTGATGGTAATATTAACAAGACCATTTCCAATAATAATGAGTTAAAGAGGGAGCAATAGGAGCTTCCGTGTACAGCTAGCCCCTGTATGCTAACTGGCTTCACGGAGCCACTAGCCAATTGTGCCTCCATTATTATTTACACTCTATGACAAAAACACATCTCAAAATTGGTCAATTTTAATTTGGTAAAGAGTATGTTTGCTTGATTTGAGCAGCAAGTAAATTCATCTGCCAATGCAATAAGTATTTTGCTTATTGCATCTTATTATACCTAAAATAAGATGACATTTCTTACTTTGAAACCTTGGCAGACGTTTTTACTTGGCATGTCAGAATTTCTTAATTTACGATCAAATATTCTTAATTCTAGTCATTTTAACTTGTCAGTATACATATTTTTTGCCGCGTGAACTGGTGAATCAAGTCTAAACCAGAGAATAACTAGAGACAAAGTGCTCGGGAAGTCAGTACCACAAAAAATAGGTGCTCTTTGGAGTTGGGGGGCAGAAATTCAAGAAAAAAACAAAAAAACAAGGCACTCCTCCCACAACATTAATGCTCTACTTACATTTTCTAAAAAGCCTTTATTCTGCTGCGCTAGTGCATATTAAAATCATTTAAAACACATTTCTGGTTCCTTCCACGCTTATCTACGCTCCAAACAATCCTATTCCAAGCGGTAAGTGAGTCTAAACCAGGTCTAAATCCATGTAAATCAGGTCTAAACCAGGTCTAAACCAGGTCTGAAGCAGGATAATCACCCCGATGGACCAGACTATATAATAAATCCTGGTATAGGGCCCGGTGCCAGAGCATGAATTATGTATTTCACGGTGCAGTTTACGGCGCTGACGGTGACACGGCGTCCTAATTAACCAGTGTATAATAATTAGAAACAGCTGGTCATCAGTTGATGTGTTCATTTGCCGGAGCCAGCGTTCCACATACATCTCATTTGACTGCATCAATCACCGGAGGAGGCAGCCACCAAAACACGCATTTTTTGGGGGGAGAGTGACAAGCACAACAGGGAAACAGGATGGAAAATTAAAAAAAAACAAAACGCTTCCCTCTTTTATGGATGACAATCAGTATATGAATCCTAATGAGGGCGGCGGATGATGGCTGGGTGCGTTTAACACAAGGTAATGCACACATATTTATTTATGTTAATTAAACAGGTAAACATTCACAACAACTGGGTTACACGGAGACGTGACGGGCATCCTTTAACGCTTAAACTGTGACAATTTGCAACGCGGCGCGGTATGTGGGGAAAGTATGATGGGATTACTTTTCTTGTTTGATGCACAATGGTTTCTCAAAATGTTCCCTGGCCATGTAGGAGGCTTATGAAGCAATGAGTCAGATTCTACACTTTCTAAGATTGTCCTGCCCCAGCTTTTTAACTAAAGGTGGGCAGTATTTCGTCTATCAGATCTTATCGAAATTGTTGTTTTGCAATATTGAGTATATCTCCAATGTTAAGAAATCAACAAAAAGTATTCATGCGTAATCTCTCAAAATATGGTAATACGGTAACAGTTTATTGTTTATTTTCAAGACTATTCTTGACTCAGAAATCAGAATATGCATATTTTTGACAGTTTGCAAAAATACCGCTTGATTATTGTTATCGAGAAAATCCAAAATATCACGATATATATACATTATTTTAACTATTTTAACCTGTTGGTTTATATAGGTTAATTAAACAGTACTCATGTGGTCTTCAAGGTTGAGATTTAGTCCAGGTTTAGGCCATGTTTGCATCAGGTTTAGACCTGGTTTAGGTCATAAGATAAGATAAGATAAGATAGTTCTTTATTGATCTCACAATGGAGAAATGTGCTTGTTGCAACAGCTCTTAGGACAGGATCACACAGGGGGATGCAAAAAATCAGGAAATGTGCCATCAGGAAGAAAAAGGTTTGCAAACAGTAGTAATAATACTGGAATAGGATAAAAAGCTATATAAAAAAAAAAAACTCAACTTAAGAATCTCTTTTGCAGGGGAGTCCTGGCCCCAGAGGGGATCCTATTGTGCATGTTTTTAGTGGTAGGGGAAACCGGAGCACCCAGAGGACGCAGACAGGAGAACATGCAAACTCCATTCAGGCCCGGGATTGAACCTGGGACCTTCTAACTGTGAAATCTCCAAAAATGTGCAATGGCAAACATCTTAATTTTGATTGCTGTGTCGTCAATAAGATACTTGTCTTGAGTAAACAACAAAAGTGCAGAAAAAAATACTATTATATCATATTTTGAGCAAGTTTGTGTTGCTTTTTGTTGATTTCTTGACATGGGAGATGTACTCGATATTGCAAATTTGTATATCTTTCAAACAACAATTTTGGTATCATCTTCCAGCTGCTTATCACACACATAAAAAGAGACACATTAAAAGCCATAAAAGTACTAAGAAGACATAATAAATATCAATAAATAGGACAGGACACATACATCTACACAACTATAGCCCCCACTTAGCCCCTCCCACATACGGATGCATTGTATAGCCTTATGGCTCTGGGCAAGAATGACGTTCTAAGTCTGTGGGTGGAGCCGGAGAGCGAGAGCAGCCTCTCACTGAAGGAGCTCCTCTGCCTCATCACCAGCTCATGCAGAGGGTGGTCCCTGTTGTCCATCACAGAACTGCGGGCTGTAATCTAAAGTGTTACCAATTTTTATTGTAAGTTTCTCTCTGCCCTCATTTCCATTTAAGGCTAAAGGTCGTGAGAGAGCTGTGATGTCATCTGAAAGCAGGCCACACTCAGACTCATGTTCGGGAAGTTCAGATAAACCCTCGACTTAAAAAAAAAAAAAAAAAACTCTTTTACATCCTCTGGCTCTAATTGAATGGAGAGCGGGCGCAGTTAAACTGAATGGCACGTGTGATGCACTATTGGTGGTGCACTATTAGGCTGAATTGGATTCGCACGCTCGGCTGCTCGCACAAGTAATACGAGCGCTGTTGTAAGGAGGGATAACATTACGCGCCTTTGCCTTATACTGACGCCGACGAAATGACCACGTTTCCAAATGGCCCCGATCATTGCACTTGACACATAACCATTCTTTACATCTGTAATACACATGGAAATGAGCTGCTAATCATGGGCTTTTAATTGCTCCGAGACACCATCGCCCCGAAATGTTCCTAAATAGCACATGGGAGAGCCATCCAATCAAAGATTAAGTTTAAATTGTTAATTCGCGCAAATTGCAGCTAAAAATATCAGCCTTTCCACTTGGCACCGGAGCGTGTCCTCTGATGTAACTGCCCCATCATCCAGTCACAGCGCTTTCAGGGTTCAACACAGGGTTACAGCGAAAGGTCAGTGTTATTTCATGTGTTTGGATTTAAGATAAGGAGAAAACTAAATTAATATGCATTTAGTAAAGCTTTCTGAACTAAAATATGTTGTGGCAGCACTGACCTTTCGCGCCTTATGATCTATATGTTAAATAATATAACTGAATCTGACCTGGAAACAGATAAATTGCCTAATCTTCACTATAAGGTGTTTAATTATAGAACTGATTCAATGTTTCTTCACATTTTCAAGACTTTCAAGAGATGTATATGTGTAAGTTCTCAGTCGTATGGGAGCTGTCCATCGTAGGCAAAGATTACAGGTACAGTAAACTCCTCCTACTGGTCTGTATAAGTTCCACTGGCGTCCCAAGTTTGCTCAGTGCTGACGAAGCTCTTTGGATGAAGAGCGTCCAACACTTCAACTACAGATGAAGACTGAAGAATCTTAAAATTAGATGTATTTATTTTGGAATATGTTTATGAATATTTATTTTTTCTCTAACAGCTAGGTCAGCTATTCCCAAAAGTCCAATGGGTCGCTCCCCCCTAGAGGTCCAAAATTCCCCCGCGGTCACCCAAAAATACAAATGAACAGTGTTGATGACAAAATGTTGTGTTATTTGTAAAAGAGAACAATTGAGTTCATTTGCAAAAGCAGATATGTCCGTTTTGACTTTTTTCAAAATTGTTTTGGATTTTTATATCACTATGTTTATACAGGGCCATTCATCTTCTTCTGCTTATCTGTTGCCGGGTCACGGGGGATGACATTGCACCAGTCCCTTATGGCTCCTCCTGCAGGTGGTGGGTCCACAGGAGGCCGGCCCCACGACGCTCCTTCACCACCTCTGGGCGATGTAACAGTCCTTGATGGTCTCATCATAAGGGGCTTCAGAAACGCTCTTGGTCTGACCCATCACCTAGGACCTGTTTCTCATGGGAGACCCTACCAGGAGCATAATGCCCCAGACAACAGAGCTCCTAGGTTCATTCGGGTGCTCAAACCCCTCCACCACGATAAGGTGGCGGTTCGAGGAGGGGGTATACTTACAGGTGACACAAGGGACTTTTTCTGATGTACTTCAACAGAACTGGTCATTAAAAACACTGAATATAGAGAATATTACATGCAAAGGATGTTGTTTTATTTTTGTAAACAATCTCTTCAATTAAAGTGGAATAAATATTGATACAGTATTATTTAGAAATACATCCATAATTAATTTCAAATGCCATATAATTTTCAGCACTTGTGATGTAGACAATCTTTGGGGCTCTCCTGCATTGCCCCGGACCCCACTTTGCCAACAACTGAGCTAGGTTATTGAAATACCAAACAAAAGATCGTGGCAACTAATATGTCAACACAATAAAAACGTAAATTTACACCTGGTTTCATGCATTTTTTTTCTTCGATTCAGTTGTCGAAAACATATAGACAACCATTTTGACACATATTTACTATTATTTTGCAATGAAACCTTCCAACCACTAACTAAGACGACTTGCAGTTTTTTAAATTGTGATGCCGATTTGATTGCGAATAATTGTGCTCTAGCTATGCTTCATTAGCATCAAGGTACACTGCAAAAATATACATCTTGAGGAGTTAAAATGACTAGAATCAAGTATATTTGACCCTATTTGAGTTTGTTTATTTGTTAGGATCCATCCTAAGGGTACATTAGCTGTACCCTTAGGCTAGCTAGTCTTCCTGGGGTCTTCCTGGTGAGTAATTCTGAGTAACCAAGTAAAAGAATCTACCAATGGAGTAAGATTTTTACCCCTGATTTGGAGTAAAATGAGATTTAAGACATTGCAACTGATTTCAGGTGCAATTAGATGTTTTTTTTTGTTTGTTTTAGGTGCAAAAACACTTGTTCCATTCACAGATAATTTTACTTGCCCCCTCGAATCAAGATCAAATATTCTTATTGCGAGAAATGTATTTTTTCCAGTGCATCAACAGGATTTCTACCCATTATTGCTGCTAACGCTGTAGGATATACCTTTCAGCGTTATTTTGCTCACCTACCACAGTACTTCTGCACATATTTTTACCACAATCGGTAAACCCTTTGCACAGATGTGTGAGAAGCCGCACGGACCCCGAGTAGATTGGGGCCGCGCTCGGTGACACGCTCCCCGCTCGGCCGTGCATGTGTACATTGATTGTGACACCAGACATTTAAGGGGACAGTACGTGCCACAGCGAGCCGCGCTAATTAACCAAACGCCCGCTATCATGTCTTTGCGGCGCCGCGTCGGGCGAACAAAGAGGACTACAAACGGAGAAACGGCTCCAGTCAATTCGAATTTTACGTTTGTTTTTAGATCTGCCATTTTTTCCTCCCCCCCCCCGCACCCCCGTACATAAATGAAGTTACTAATTTCGTCCCTGCTCTTTCTAGACACTGCGGCTTTAATTGCTAATTGTTAACAGCCAGTGAATACATTTGCATATTAATTAGTCTCCGAATTTGCATATTTAATTTGCTGCCTTCAAAGGGTGTGAGATAAAAGGTCGTGTTATTTTAAATAATTTATCCTCCGTGCCGGAAAAGATGCTGAAAGGGAGAAACGTGGGTGTGATTTTTTAACCCTTAGGAGCGCGGGAAGGAATGTGAAAAATGAGTAAGTCAGATTACACGGAGCACCGGGCCGAGGTGTGAAGAGGCGCCGCCGACGGAGCGCGCTCGCGTAAATGTGGGATGATTTTATGTTTCATTTTCTCCACAAAAGGTCAGCGGCGGACCGCGAAGAAGAGAGGATTCGTTCGGTTCTGCGTCACTGTTGTGCTGGACAGTTTCGCAATGAATTCACTCACTAAATGTATCAGTTCATATAGTGATCTTTTGGATGACACCGGCATAAGCATTTACCCCTGGGCTACAAAATATTTAAGCTATCATCCCTTGCAGAGAGCCTCATCACCGTGGCAGACACAGCATTGCAGTGTCTATTCTTTATTGTTTATTTCCGTGTTTATTTGCTTTAATACTAGCTCTGGAAGCCTCTGAAGGTTTGGTCTTCCCTCTTACACACTTTACAGTTTGTCCTTTGTATTGGGACTGTGAGTTCTGTTTATTCTAATCATATATTTTTGCGTAAATGTATTTTAATGTTTGTTTTCGCATCATGGCCAGGGGACTACATTTTTAACCATGTTTAATCATGTGTTTCATGAAATTGCACTCCCTCTTTTCAAATAAATTCCCATAATTGAACGATGATGCATTCCAGGGGGGCCCCAAACGCGTCTACGCAAATACAGATGTTAAGATTTAAATGAAATGTGTCTGTATTTCTGTGAATTAAGCGCTTCGAGTCAGTATATAGCCTACAGTCTGTGGTATTTGTCATTTGAACACACTGTAAAACATTTATTTTCAGTGAAATAGAATGAATTGTTGTTACTTGGCGATCTTGATTGAGTTCTCTGGAGTTTGGGAATGGCAGCACTAAATACACATCCCTTTTTTGGAGCGATGGGGGCATCTCTGACTGAGGCTGGTTGTATGCTGTCAGTGAAATGTCTGTGTATTGTATATAATGTATCTCTTCTGTTTATTGTCTAAGTAGATGTTTGTTGTTCTTACCTGCCTTAGACAACAGATGGAAATTAGCTACTGTGCTAATTCCGGCGTATTTACATTGATGCTTTTTGCTGACATGTTGATTATGTATTGTCCTAATTCAAAATAAAACAAATCTTTTTGTTCTTGGAAACATACTTTTTCACATTAATGTTATCATTTTAATAAACACTTAGTTAGATAGCCTTTATTGTGTAAAGCTATACCCAGGATATACCCACACAGCTGCTTTGGCATGGACCTACACTCTTCAAGTTTTTACATTCAGATTTTTCTCACCAAGACGCTTCTCTTTGTTCTTCGGCAATTTAAAAGTACTTTTTTCATTCGCAGTGTGTATATTTTGCTCGGTTAATTAAAGTAGTTAGCCGTTTTAATACAAAGCCACTCGTGCCCCGCTCAAGTGAAGAATGCACTAGAGATGACTACTTCTTCTGAGCAAGTTTAGAAACCCCCCTCCTTTTTCTCAATCTGTCCGTCCTTTTCCCCCAGAAGTCCACGGCGAGGAGAGGAGCGCGTCGCTTTTCATCACTCCGTTTTACCCCCCCCCCCCCCCCCCCCCCCCCCCCCCCCCCCCCTCAATTTTTTTCCC
>OMNZ01028828.1:0-12511 GCA_900303255.1 Lesueurigobius sanzi | reverse complement strand
ACCCCCCCGGGGGGGGGGGGCCCCCCCTTTTTTCCCCCCTCCTTTTCCCCCCCCCCCCCCCCTTCCTCCTCCTCTCTCCTGACACATCAATTGATTTGGCAGCCAACTATTTCTTTTTTTTTTTTTTATTCCTTTTTGCAGATCCGCGTCTTTCCCCTGCATCGGCACTCGCAGCAGCGGCGGCGGAGGCAGAGGCGAGCGGAGAGGGAAGTTCAGCAATTCATTAAGATGAAAAAGTAACACCAGTTTATTCACTGTGAGGAGAAGGAGCGGTATTTCTTCCAGTATTTGTGTCTGTCTCTCGTACATTTGTGTGCACTGCAAAAAAAGAAAGGAAGGGAACACCTGAATTTGCTGATATTTGTTTTAGTATTGTTTTGACTTTGTCTATTTGCTTTATTATTAATATTCTAAGTTTTTAAAATCTTGAACATTTAAGTATTGCTACGTTCAGGAGCATCAAATCGTGAGATAGGACATATGGAACAAACTTGCTGCCCTACAATAAACACATGCATTTCAGAGCATGCTAGAGAAAGGTCTCAACTCTGACAATGTTTATTCAGGCTGTAAGTAATGAATGATTATATAAACTATAGGTTTAGCTGTCATATACACAATAAAAGCCCCAGAATATAAAATTCCTTGTTGGTTGCAGCAGTGTTAGCGATTCTAACCACTTTGTAAGAACAAGCAAAGGAGTTACATTATGGAATAGTTGCTATGATGAGCTAAAACGAGCTACTGTACTTCTCTTGTCCACTTCCAAAATATTTTAAGAGCCTAATAATGGGGAAATCTTTGACAGAATGGTGTGTTGTGCATTTTGGTGTGGACCAAGCACGTGTCCATGTACACTACGTCTCAAATGTTTGGGCTCACTTTTCATTTTGTTTTCAAGACTATTTAGTATTGTATGATTCTCATTGAAGGCATTAAACTATGAATGAACACATATTATGTAATATATTAAATAGTTTTTATATTCTAGCTTCTTCTTTTGCTCTTTTTTCTTTTGGGATTCAGTAGGTCGTGACCTGAAATGGTTTTGAACAGTCTGTGAAACTGAAAACCGTTTCTGGTGACAACATTGAGAAGCTCACCTTAAGTGTGAAAAGCAGTATTTTTTTTCATTTCATTTCATTTATTTATTTCATTCAAAAGTAAAAACAATAAACAACAAAACTGTCAAATGAATGCAGCTTGAATGAAAGGGAGCAGAATGAAGAGGAATCTTATTTTATCTGCCTCTCATTGCTTTTTTTGCACTCTGTTTAGTCTCTATTTCCAGCCTTTACAAATACAATTGTTCCAAAAGATGGCACAATATTAATGTCCATATTTACATTTTTTACAAATACATTACATTATTTATGTTCAGTGTTTTCACATCTTCAAAATACAAACCATCAACTTAGATCTAGATTTCTTTTCAAGTATCACTCTCTCAGTAATCAAAGCAAAAGGTGTGCTTGATTTCATCTTTTTTGTTTAAAACCCCAAACTTTTGAGCGGTAGTGTATGTAATGTGTTGAATTTACAGAGATAAGGGCAGGTACAAAGAGCTTTGCCTTCTGCCTGCGCCTGGTCATGGACTAAGTTCAATTTGAATGTACATATTTGCAAATTACCAAAATGAAAATAATGTGATGTACTAAGAAAATACATTTGAACTTGCTACTCAACAGAAGCTGTACAAGTTAAAACAACCTGAAGTCTACTGTATAGTTGTAGGTGCAATAACCTCAGTGTTTACAATACACCAACCACCTGAATGTAAAGATTTCTTTATAATAGACTCATCTGCACTGGCATCTCTGATACAGTACTTTGTTTGTTTGTTCATACAATTTATTGAGAGATGTTTGTTCTATCATTATTACTACATGCTTGCAAATGTATCTTCTTCTTTGATGGCGCATTTCCTAACCATTTGCACCCCCCTGTGTGATCTTAAGAGCTGTTGTAACAAGTATGTCTCCAATGTGAGATCAATGAAGTCTTATCTGAAATATTCCAAATAAATATCATATTTGTCCAGATTGTTTACAATGTATCTTGAAATAAAAGCTATAAATTAATTAAGATGAAGTAGCACCAGTTTATATCTTTGTACAGACAAGGGATTCCTCTCTCTCCCTCTCTCTCTCTCCTGCCTGTGAGAGTGTGTGTGTGTGTGTGTGTGTTTTTAGGAGAGTGTAAAAATCAGGCAGCCCGGTGGGTTTTTTTTTTGCGCCGTGTGCCGTGCGTTTGGCTCGTTGCCACAGACTGGTTTCACAAACAGCCACCAGCCGGACGCCGCTGACACTTGTGCGCTCACGCTGCTGCTAAAGACGGCTACAAAAACAGCACAGGTGTAGCCGACGTGGGGCAAAGAGACGCCAAACGAGACACGCTTTTAATTGGGAGAGAGATAATGGATGGGAATTTCAACATATGGAATGATACGAGCGTTTGGTCACTGCTGTCCATTGTGTTTAAACAACATAACACATACAGAATACATTAAGGTTTTACTCATTTGGGTGTAGGGATGTCAAGATTAACCGGTCTTATGATTACCGCGATTATAAAAGCTCACGGTAGGTTAATCGGTAGAATTTGAAGGCTCAAGGTTAATCGTTTTTCATGAGCCACAGTTTATATGTGACCATATGGAGCGCACTCAACAAGCAAAGGCTGAAGAAATGTCCACCAAAAATACAAAAGTCAGCAGCAGGATAAATAATCCAGTGTGCAAAGAGAAAATCGTATTCATCTTCACATGATAAATGCATAATGAGTCCCAAAAGAACCATGTGCTGTGTTTGTTATATGTTTGTTAATGTTCAATAGATTTTTTACCAAACAACAATCAAATTAATATTACTATTATATCGTTTTTGTGAAGGCATACACCCTGCCCAAACCTGGCCTAAACCTGGCCTAAACGTGACCTAAACCTGGTGTAAATGTGACCTAAATCCGGTCTAAATGTGACCTAAATCCAGTTTAAACCTGGCCTAAACGTGACCTAAACCTGGTCTAAAGGTGACCTAAATCCAGTTTAAACCTGGCCTAAATGTGACCTAAACCTGGTCTAATTGTGACCTAAATCCGGTGTAAATGTGACCTAAATCCAGTCTAAACCTGGCCTAAATGTGACTTAAACCTGGCCTAAACGTGACCTAAACCTGGTCTAAATGTGACCTAAATCCGATCTAAACATGACCTAAACCTGGCCTAAACGTGACCTAAACCTGGTCTAAATATGACCTAAACTTGGTCTAAATGTGACCTAAATCCGGTCTAAACCTGGCCTAAACGTGACCTAAACCTGGCCTGAACGTGACCTAAATCTGGTCTAAATGTGACCTAAGTCCGGTCTAAACCTGGCCTGAACGTGACCTAAACCTGGTCTAAACCTGGACTACACCTGATCTAAACATTAGCCTTTTCTAAATTTAGCGTTTTATCCTATTCCAGCATTATTACTACTGTTTGTAAACCTTTTTCTTCCTGATGGCACATGTCCTGACTTTTTGCACCCCCCCTGTGTGATCCTGTCCTAAGAGCTGTTGTAACAAGTACATTTCTCCATTGTGAGATCAATAAAGAACTATCTTATCTTATCTTATCTTATGACCTAAACCCGGTCTAAACCTGATGCAAACATGGCCTAAACCTGGACTAAATCTCAAGTTTGAAGGCAGTATTTACTGTAAGATTTTGAGAATTTCACTGTATTTTCTTCCAAAATTCCTAAAAAACAATCGTAAAATCGCAATATTTTTCCCTACAGTAATTGTCACTCAAAAAGTCGTGAAGAATCGTGACATCCCTATTCGGGTACCAAACCAAGGCCAAAAAATTAACTAAATTAGGAAAGTCATAACTAAAACTGAACTTCTGTACATTTATAAGTTCCATGCATGTCTGGTTTCAGAGAGTGTTCTCAGTCAGAGTCAAAATCTCAGTCAGATGGACGACTTAAGTGAATTTGCGATATTTTGTGGCTTCTTGTGATACTGATATTGCATCACCTAACATTGCGATACGATATTCCTTTGCGATATATTGTGCAGCCCTAGAGGAAACCTACGCAGACATGGGGAGAACATGCAAACTCCACACAGAAAGGCCCAGTTGAGCCCGGGGATCGAGATTGCCGACCCCTATCCTCGAAAGTGCTTTCAAATACAATGATATCCCAGTGAAGTTTTTATGACAAAAGAAATCTCAAACAATGTCACCATTACTACACGTAGGCCACCATTTTAAAATAATGTAATACCAATTAATCTCACCTCGCATTGCTTTAGCACCAAACCCAATACTTTCCATAATAATAGGCCATACTTTGCATCAACCTACCATTTTCATTGCATCCTATTATTTACTGGACAGACGACGCGCTTCTAAGAACTAACAATTTATCTCAAGTGGATTTACTATTTCGCGAGCTCCAAATAATAATACATCTCGCCGCTCGCTTTGATGAATGTGTAGCAATGCGGCGGGGTCATAAAACATCAACGAAACCCCCCAAGTTTTCAAACCCGAGAGACCAAAGTACGCCTCGCGCGCCTCTCTTTCCCAGCTTGCGACAGAAATCTTTATTTGATAGTGATTCACGCGCGGAATCCTAAAAAAAAAGGCATTTCCAACCTGATTCATTATACCCGCACAGTATATTCGTATGTATGAGTGTGTCTCTTAAGATGATTAAGGGAGGAAATTCAGCCACCTCTCCCAATTACACACCGGCTCTTGTATACATAAACACTGCAATTTATGTCCCATTGATGCGTCTAATTCTTTCAACACGAGTGCGTTATGGCCGCCGTCCTGTCTCTCTCTTCTCCGCGGCGAGAGAGGAAGCGTTTTTCCTTTTGTACTCCACTTGTCCCTTTGAACAATGAATCATATTTAGCAATGGCACAAAAGCGCGCAGGCATTTGTGGTATATGAAGAAGGCTGTAGCCACTATCCACGCAGGCAGCCGAGTCAAGGTGGAGTATATAGGGTCGGTTGGCGGCTTTAGGGCTCAAAGTGTTCAGGATAAATGTCTAATTATGATTGTTCTGACAAATATCTAGAGCTGGGTACCGTTGCAATGTTTTTTATTTTTTTCTTCCAAACACTAAACTTTTCATTTAATCTATAAAAGATGTATTTTCAACTCTTATTTGAGATGAACTATCGAGTAACTTTCTTTAGTTCTGTCCACAAGGCACCAGAACATGGGGCCTGATTCACAAAGCCAGGTGCTAGATGGAAAGATATAATAGATATTAGCCAAAATTAACATCTAAATATTTAGGGAGACTTTCTGGATAACGAGGATCAAGCGTTATGTATGTAAACCATCAAAAAATATGTAAAAATGTGGTGGTAAATGTATTAATTTAAATCACACAGTTTTGGAGAGATTACACCTTAAGTATATTCCATTTTTATTTTTAGTAGCAGTTTTTGCAGCTGTTCGTAAATTTCTTGACATTGAGATTTACTCAATATTGTAAATGTGTCCAATATTATCTTCGACAACATATTGCCCACCTCTAATTGCATGTGTGACTTAAAATTGTGTGATTTCATAGCCTGTTTCATCTGATTTATCAATAGAAATCTGATGTAAATGAGTTTTCACTGCAGCCTTTAAGCATTTTCAACAGAAACGTCAACTGCACCTGCTTTAGCACACACTTTGCCAAGAATATTTTAGTGCTAAAACCCTTTTGCTTGTAATTTTTTCTCTTCGTCCCTGCTGTTTCGTAACAGAAAAAAGACAAAAAAAGATCCAGCTCTTTTCATAAATGAGACCTTGTTCGGACTGCTCTCATTAAAGCCCTTGTGACACAGGTTTGAAAAGCACAATCCAAGTAGACGTGGGCAATATATCGTCGACAACAGGGGTCTTTTTTCAGACCAGGGACCCCCAAACTGATGGAGAGCTGGAGCAGGGACCCCCTGCTATATAGTATATGGCATACAATTGTGTTTTATATTAAATTGGCCCTAGTCTCGTGTGTAAACATAGCTATACTCTGTCATTGTACATTCAATACTAGGCTATTCTAAAAGACATTGCAATTAGTGGGAAAAAATTGGTTGAAGTAAAAGAAGAAGAAATATATATATATTTTTAATGTCTAATCAACCAAAGCTTTCGCGACCCCCCTGCAGTACGTCATCATCGCTATCGAGAAAGTCCCCCTTAAGATCAAGAAATTATTGTGAACCATTATTATCATTAAAGAGTCGATCAGAAGAGCCAGTCTGGTCGTGAGCGCCACATGACCAGTGTTCAGGCCACGCAGGCGACAGAGAACGGAGCGTTGCCGCCTCGCTTCCTCCTCCTCGCTTCCTCCTCCTCTTCTCTTTTCTTGCCCGTGATCGCTCCACTCTGTCTCCTCTTGCTCCACAAACCGTCCCGTTATCGCCGCCTCGTCCCCTAATAACAACATATGTCCGGTCCCCTACTGTTCGCGCCTCTCTTTCTCACTCTCTCTCTCTCTCTCTCTCACTAGGCTTTTATTTCACATGCAAAACCTCCACTGGCTAACAACCGCAACCGCACATGGCAAATAGTGCACCACTTACTTACTTAGTGACATTTACCTCCGCGAAAGACTATTTCTACTCGCGATGGGGTGGGCTGCAATAACAATCAGCATGCATTTAATTTAAAAGAGAAAAAAAAAAGAGTTCCCCTTAGTGTTACGCGGGCTGGAGTGTAGCATGTGTGTGTGTGTGTGTGTGTGTGTGTGTGTGTGTGTGGCAATAGCAGACTTCCACAGTGCAACATTAATGCTAATCAAAAGAGCTGAGGAAGCAGCGGTGGTCTCTAACAAACAGATTTTCTCTTGTCTTTTTCATTTCTGGGGGGATTTGCTCCTCTTCCCCGGCTCCCCGCCTTCCCCCCCTTATAACCAGGCCCTAATTCCAGATGGGTGGATCTGCGGACCGGAGCGCACTGCAGATTCAGGAGCCGCGCTTTCAAGGCAGCGGGAAATGAACAGTGTCAGAGAAAACCCAAAGACTGCTGCATACAATATTAGTCATTTTAACACTGATTTGAGGAGGTAAGTAAAACTATCTGCCAAGGAGAAAGTATTTCTGCACTTAAAATAAGATAGAAATGTCTAATTTAAAGTCATTTTAGATGTATTTTCTCATTGTAAGTGCAATGGTGTGTTGTTTTTTCTTATATTAAGTGCAAAAATGCTTCCATTGGCAGATAATCTTACTTCCCACTCAAATCAAAGTCAAATCTGCTTATTTCATGAAAGTTTTACTAATTTCTAGATGACTTTTTGCAGTTTATAATCCCACAACCAGTTCCCTGTTGATACAGATGGCAACACGTCATACTAAGGGGCATGGCCTAGTGAGGGAGAAGGAAGTCTATCATGGAAATCAATCTTGTTTCACTCGTTTTAGTTGTTTTCTGCATATAATTATATATAATAAGACAATTTAGTCAAAATTGGGGCCTTATGAATGTTTTGACACAGCAAATTGACTACTAGAAGTGAAAAACTGGCCCTCCAAACTAGACGTTAGCATGTAGCATGAAGGTTAGCATTATGGTATCAATATTAGGTACAAAATACATCCATATTTCAGCTTTCGCTAAAGTGACTCCACTTTTTCAGTTAGTGAAAGAGTAGCTCATGTCACTCTTTGTTTTTCCCCTCACTGCAGCTTCCAATGTGAATGCAAATTCACCTCACTTTTTTGCTAATGTTGGGACGGGAAGCACTAAAATTTTTAATTCGAGAAATGTTTTTGAATTGTTGAAAATGTTGTTTGTGACTTTAAAACATGTTTCACAACTTTCAGAGAACAAAATTGTCACAGTAAGTAACAAACAACAACTGTCATTCCGCTATTGATGAATAGGCTTTAGACAATGGGAATGTTTTCACAATAGGCAGATTATTTTGTCCTTCAGTTTTTTACATTATACTGAAGGACATTTTATTCAATTAGGAAAAAGAAGTATAGGGCTTTAAACAGTGCAAATCAGATATCACTATCAGGGGTGATGGATGCGACTGAAGAAGCTGTGAATGGTAGTATCTTCTTCTGAGAATGCCCTAATGCAGGGGTCTCCAACCTTTTTTACCCCGTGAGCTACTTTTGCCTACCAAAAATGGCAGTGAGCTACTTATGCTTCAAAGAAAATGTGAAACTAGGCCTATAGCACTGGCATGATGGAAATTTAACACAATAAAAAAAAATACTGCTTCATAGGATGCTATATTCACCTAAATGTTTGGAGATGTTTTATTCAGAACAAAGAAATTAGTGTAAAATTGGACTCCTCAAGCGTATGTAGAACTGTTGTAAGCCTTTGGCGAGCTACTTGGAGCTACTGGCTGGAGATCCCTGCCCTAATGGAATATATATTATCAAATTTAGCACAGATTAAAGGAAAAAATAAAACACAACACCAAAATTATGATTCGTGAAAACCTGAGGTGGTGTGTGAATTTGGCTTACGATTGATAAAGAATCAACATAGCCTAAATAATGTATTCAGCAAATGAAATGAATAAAACTACAAAAACAAAGCCAATTTGTAATTTCAGTGACGCAGTAACCAATTGGTAACATTTCACAATAACTAAACCATATTTAAAATTAGTAACATTCCTTATAGTGGGGAAACTGTTGAAATTAAATGCTATTGAACCTTGGATTCAATTGTTACATGATCTTCCAAACAGCAGATGGTGTACCGCTGTCTGAAAAAAACAAAAGTCCCAAATATGCAGCGGCCCTGGAACTGCAGCTTCCTGATATTACTCAGCGGCGGCACACGATGGCGAAAATAACATCCTTCCGAATTGAATCTGAACCTGTGAATCTCAGAGAAAAGCGCTGTCAACTTCTTTTTTTTTCTCCTTCTTCTTCTTTTTGAGCCCCCCTTTTCCCTTCGCTGTACGATAAATAATGAAAGTTAAGTTGTGGTAATTGATTTCTCTTCAGTCCACTCAACTGAATAATCTGCAAGGGAAACAAGCACTAAGCTGTTCATTAGAAGATTTGCCAACATGCAAGTAATTCCGGGCTTACTCTCCCAACATCACGCCGCGAATACAGGAAAAAAAACCCAGTCGTATGTAGCCGGCTTCATTTAAAATTCTTTTGAGTTTGGGATAAATGCTCATAACTTCTAAGTCCTTAAAAACATTCATAAGATTCATGTTTGTGTGTGGAAAACAATATAAATGACTTGTAATAATTGAATCCGCTGTTATGTATTCAGCAATGCGCTAAAATAATCTCCAGGATAGGGAGGTATGTGTCGCAGTAGGATAAACTGGCACAGAGCATGCACGCACACAGACCATGAGGTACTTTAGTGATTGTATCTGCTGTACAGTATATAATATCCTTACACATCATCTCTGCTGAATTTTAAACACGTCTTTGCACTTAATCTGTTTCTTCTTTGTATGTAAAATATGATCCCGGTACTATAAATTTCAATACTTTTAGATTTATTGGGTTTTTCGTCATCTCACATACCAAAATCTCTAAGTAACTAGGTCCTTTATCATGCACTTTGCAACGCAACTAGCCTTGATATTTACATCCCCTGGCAGAATGTCAGGGGATGTAAAGTTATGCATTTCAAAAAACCTTTATTTCACTCATGGTTAGCGGTTATGTGAAGCCATTTATTGTCAAAAAACCTGTTTGTTTGCGCTTTTCAACTAGAAACTAGCCAAATGTCCCTGATCAAAAGTTTACATATTGTGCATCTTGAAACAAACATCCATTTTGTCAGAGAGTACTGTGTTTCAGCTGAAGTAAGTTTTTCTTTGCTCCTGAACAATTTTCCTGGCAATTGGTGAAGGTCATTTGAGTAGTTTCTGTTTTCATATTTTATGAAAAATGGCCAAAAGATTGGGTATGTAAATTTCAAAGTGTATGTAAACTTTTGAGAACTGTATTAGAAGCATGCAAGTGTCTAAATATACTTGTTTTTGATGGTATGCTAAAGCACAGTGATGTTTTAGGCCAGCAGAGTGTAAACTTACTACTAACCAGCAAATGCTAACTGTCAACACGGCTACTGACAGTTTGGCCACAGACAGGATAAGGACAAGCTTGTTGAAGATATCTAAACTGTAACAGAGAATCATTCTGGAAAATTCCTTGTGGCGTATACCACATTTTTAGTGGAAAAGGGAGATATTTTGAGTATGCAAGGTTAGCTGTGTTTTGTTCCATTCATGCGTGAATTAAATAAAACACCAGGTATGGTTTGATGAGTATTTAATGTTAAAACCTCTATAAAGTTGTCTTGTTCTGGGCTCGTCCTACTGGGAGGCCCCATGGAAGACCTAGGACACGCTGGGAGGACTACATTTTTGAGCTGGCCTTGGAACGCCTTGGGATCCCCCACTGACCCCCAAGAAAAGCCAGAGGTGTCGGTCGGGAAGTCAGACTCTTGTGTGAGTCAGCCCCAGATAAAACGGATGGATGGAGGTCTTATGCTTCCTGAAAAAACTTTTTTTGACAAATCGAGCCAGATTATTCCTGGATTGTCATCTTGGTATATGTCCAATTTGTGTTCTCAATGACTGTAAAGCAGGAATCTCAAACCAGTAGCTCGGGAGCTACCAGTAGCTCGCCAATCCTTTCAAAGTAAATCACCAAAGGCT
Organism: Lesueurigobius sanzi; assembly: GCA_900303255.1. Classification (NCBI taxonomy): domain Eukaryota; kingdom Metazoa; phylum Chordata; class Actinopteri; order Gobiiformes; family Gobiidae; genus Lesueurigobius; species Lesueurigobius sanzi. Next base: position 1,847 of record OMNZ01028828.1, on the reverse strand, counting down.
TTCTACATTTCTACATATGATTGATGAGTCACATTTAAGATGCATTTTTGTTGTTCTGAGCAAAATATCTGCAAACATAGCAAAGTACAAAGCAGAAACAACTGTAATTTTCTTTTATTGAGTTGAATGATCATCCTGTCAGTCCTAGAGGCCTGGTTACACCTGTTTCTTGGAAGCATAAGTAGCTTGCTGACATTTTTTAGGCAAAAGTAGCTCGCAAGGTAAAAAAGGTTGGAGACCCCTGCTGTAAAGATTTTCTCTAGGTGCTTCGGTTTTCCCTACCGCTAAACATGTGGATCAGATACAGTAGGTCCGAACATTCCATCGGTCCGTCTTCATATAGAAAACTTGTTGTAGTGACAAACAAAGTGCTTCATTTGGCTCTATTGAGTTAATTACAATGGATTTCTTCATCTCAGCGAGTAGTTTCTTTTCACTCTAAAGAGGGTCACTTCCTGACGTCTCATTGAAGTCTTTTTTTGCGCGGTCTTAGACCCTCTGGCATGAACCTATAATTGTTTACCACCCGTGTGTGAAGAAGTCACTAACGGCAACCCTATTTTATCAACTTACAACATTTCAAAGCAGCGCAAAGGGGCCCAAGGGTGCAATAAAAAGCCTTTGAATAGTCTTGAGCTCAGGTCCTCAGGGATCGCCTCTCGCCTATAAAGACCTAATTTAATAAATTTGCTCTTTAGGCGTTCATCTTTTCATTTTGCACACTTATTACAGATTCATTCGCAAAGCAGCAGCTTTTGGTCTCAATATTGCCCCTCTTAGCTAATGCTTAACCATACATATTTTACTCTTTCAGGAGGACCACCTACATCCGTTTTGAATGCAACTGCGTTCATTAGCACCACCTCAGAGATAATACAGAGGCTGTGTGCATAGTGTACGCGCTGCTAAGTCGCTAATTTTCCACAAATAATTCCCCTTGATCTTAAGTGAAATTTATGCAGGGGGTACAGAGCAGCGCGCTGTAACAGGGAGCGTCTAACTAAAGTAAGTATGTACATAAAATGAATTATGAATGCCAGTCTGAGTGTTTCAAGTGTGGGGCTATTAGGGATGCAGCGATCCGCTTTAGTCACAATCCGATACGTATTTCGATATGGAGGTCACAATTTTGATTTGACTGAATACATATAGGGGGTTATTTATCGAGATGGGTGCAAAATAGCATGTGTAACTAGGAAAATTGCATATAGCTTTTGTGGGCATGTTGTAGCTAATTTGCCTGTATCACTGCATTAGGGCCGCATGAGCAAACACTTGGTAAGTGACTCCCTCAATGTGCTGAACAAGTCCTCAAACTTTGGTCTCTCAGTCTCATTGTCGCTCCCCATGGCCCTGTCTCAGTCTCGTCTGCCTTACAAACAACAGCAGCTACTATTAGCATGTTGCTACTATTAGCGTTGATTCATATTGAATGAGTGGTGGAAGAAGTACTCAATATTCTTACTTAAGTAAAAGTACAGATACAGGACCAAAAATGTGAAAGTATCTGATGAAATATCTGTGTTTTTTAAGAGTTTAATGTGCAGGATTTTTTTAATCTATTGAATCAAACCAGGACTAAAACAGGTCAAAACCAGGACTAAAACAGGTAAAAACCAGGACTAAAACAGGTCTACCCCAGGACTAAACAAGGTCTAAACCAGGTCTAAACGAGAAAGCCACTAACTCAGGTCTAAACCAGGACTAAACCAAGACTAAACCAGGACCACACCAGGGCTAAATCAGGACTAAACCAGGTCAAAACCACGGATAAACCAAGACTAAACCAGGTCTAAACCAAGACTAAACCAGGCTAAATCAGGACTAAACCAGGACTAAACTAGGAC
>OMNZ01028827.1:0-14590 GCA_900303255.1 Lesueurigobius sanzi | reverse complement strand
ACAGTCGACCACACTTTGCCCTCAGAGCGGACAGTCGGCCACACTTTGCCCTCAGAGCGGACAGTCGGCCACACTTTGCCCTCAGAGCGGACAGTCGACCACGCTTTTGCCCCGCAGCCCGAACAGCTCGGAGCAGCAGCGACATAGCCCCAGTGTGGAGCTTTTCCACAGGAGAATAGCCAGTAAAACCCTCTGCTACTTTTGCCTTGAAATCGCTGGATTGGCCAAAAGCACGATATTGGACTGAGAGAGATGATGGTGAGGTAAGCGCAGCTGCACCCCAATTATATTCTCCCTCACTGAGCTCCTCTGCCACCTGTATCGTTCTTCCAGGCCTCTCACGCGCGTATCTTGTCTGTTACCTATTTGGAAACGGTGCATGCATGTTATTTTGTTCGGACAAAACTATAAATACAAAATCCATGAATTAAAATCTGAGTTTTGCTTCTGATTTTATTGTATTATTTGTTATATTGAGTTGACTTCAGCCTTCAGACTTCAGTCTCTGCGCATAATGCTCTCAGCACAGTCAAAGGAAGGCACGTATCAAACTGTAACCAGTTCATTGTAGTTGGTAAAACACACGATGTTGATGCATATGGCACAAGCCATCACCTTACTGCTCAGCTTTGGGGAGAAGTCTCAAAATCTGATAACAGGACGCGCGACGGGCCTGAGCTTCCTCTCGCGCACCGGAGCGCACATCCCCGCTCCGCACAAGCGCGAGGTTTTTGAAGCGCGGCTTCAAAGTCCGCATATATAGCTGGGCTGCAGGGCAGCGTGTAGAGTGCCCGCTGAGGGCAGGAGGGATGTGGACTATTAAGTGTTTGGGGCACGGGCTTTGTCCAGTTCATACTTACTTTGCCTGTGACTGAAGGTGTGGAGCGCTCAGAGAAAGCTCTGCACAGACTCTTTATACATGCACCGCAGTGTCAACTGGATCAAAAAAATTATATAAAAAACAAAACTCAGGTTTTGATTCATGGATTTGGTGTTTCTATAGTTTTGCCCAAACAAAATAACGAATTAATCCTTGGCACAGGCGCAGGATGTCTGGGAGTGTGTGTGTGGGAATGCAGAATGATCACGTCTTCCCCCTGATGATACGTCATATCACGTGACTGAACAAATGCGGAAGTGTCTCTAACTAGGACGCTCTGAAGGCTCGATTTTGGCTTATTTCTCTCAATGAACACCATTATTTACAGTTTAAAAACTATGTATACTTTACTTGGGTATTAAGAAAACATATGTTAATGTGAATTTTGTGAACGATGTTTGTGACATATGGCCTTTAATAATAATAGACCATAATGATAGTAGAATGATTAAAGATATAGTTTGTAAGTTGGCAAAATGAGGAGAGCGAGAAAGTAAAGTATCTCCCCCTCCTGATTGGACCAGAAACACCTTCTCTGTCCCATCGGTCCACATGTAATCCCGCAAGAGGCTGATTTGTTGCTGAGATCAACAATGGGAGGGACTTTAGTTACTTAGTTAGTTTACTTTACTATCGAAATTCAGGCAATTTCTATTCACTTTGTAAAACATTTAGACCCACAGACAAATGAAAGGTTTGTACATGTTAGAAAACGGCTGCTTCATTTGTCCCCTGATGGTACTTCAACTACTTTCTTCTGGTCAGCGTCACGATTAATTGGTAGTATTTCTTTTAATCGATGAAGCTGACTATAGCGATTTACCAATTAACCGGTCATGAACATCCCGACTCTACACTACTCTAAAATGAAGACGAAGGCTTTAGAAGAGAGGAGGCAGAGTGCTCGCTGGATCTTCGAGGTGTAGGTGAAGTAGGTCTGTAGGCTAGCGCTGCAGGTGCTCTTCAGGCTTAAGGGGCTAGACAGTGTAAAGAAGGAGAAGGAAGCCGAGGCACTCTGTATGCAAGCTCAAATTTTTATTACCGACGCGTTTCGACGAAAGGAGTCTTCACCCTGACGAAGACGAAGGCTTCTTGAGAAAGGCTTGTTGGAGCAGATGCGCGTGGAAGAATCCAGCAACATGTTTTAAAGGATTTTGTCATGTGTTAGCCTTGGTTGCCTTGGTCCTTCGTTTTTCTCTTCTTCTTCTTGTGTTTCTATTCCCCAAAAAACTATACAATGTGGTACTGACTTCCTGAGCACTTTTGCCCAGTTTCTACCACATGCTGTAAAAGTCATTGTTACGTTGTTGAGGGCTGCGCCATTTTGGAAAAATATAAAAATGCCGTTTTGCGTCTCTTCCCCCTCTCACCCTGAAAATGACCTTTGATAATAAAAATACAGGACAAGTGAAAGCTTTGGGTCAGATCTATGCATTCAGGTGCTCCACACGGACGATCAGATAGTTGATAAGAGCAGATGCCTTACTGTTGACAAGTGAATCTAGGCAAAAAGAGTCCGGGGCACACTGGCTGAAAGATAATTCCTTTATTCAATCACTGGATGCCAAGGACTCTTTTTGCCTATTCACTTGTCAGCAGTTAAGGTACACACACACACACACACACACACACACACACACACACACACACACACACACACACACACACACACACACACACACACACACACACACACACACACACACACACACACACACACACACACACACACACACACAAAGAGTCTCACCACAGATCATGCCATGAGAGAAAGTTTCTATTGAGCCAAGTCTCCTCAGACTAAAAATCCTCTAGTGTGTGTCCAGCTTTAGGCATCTGCTCTTATCAACAATGACCTTTGCAAATGTTTTGTTCTGCGAAGTATTGTGATCTAATTTGCGCAATTTCTACTTTTCAGAGGAGCATATTACCTAAATATGCTAGAGAAGGGTTGCACAAGTTACCGTAGTGACCAAAGGCTGAATATACAGTACACATGACAACTTGATTAACCGTTTTCTATGAAGGAAAACTCACTCCTGTACGACTGAGAGCTTACTCAAACACGACCGCAAATATAATGCCGCCTTTTGCAATTTGCTAGACCTAGAAAATGCTTGATTTGATTGCAGTGAGCCACCGCCAAACTGGCCCCTCTTTCCCAGCGCTGAGACAGAGGCGCACTGCTCAGGCACAGAACAGATAACAATAGAATTCAATACAGTTGAAGAGGGTGTTTCCTGCGCTCTGCTTTGGAAATGTCAGACACCCACACAGCCTTCTCACCACGATCCCCTCCAATAACGGCGCACACCACCGTGTTTCTAAGGGCTGCTGTGTGTAAATCATCTCCCAGGGATGGTCTACCCACTGCGGCTCTCAACTGCGCTCCCAAGTCACTGTCGGTGCGCTCCGCGTTTAGCTTGTCGTGTCATCATCACCTTTTCAACCAAATGCAATTTACTTCAGTTTTGTGCTACATTTCAGACATGAGTGAGTACAGTGGGGTGGGGGGGAGAAAAGAAAATGGAAGTTAACTGTTGTAAATTCCGGCACTGCAAATTGTTCTGGGAGTATTTTGAGGTCTTGTGGGCCCCGAGACAATGCTACAGAAAGTTATTAAGTTGCAGGATGTTTAAATTGTTACCGCAGACTTGTTTTATGATTGACTGAATAAACTCCGACTTCTTTCCTCTGCTCTGACCTGTCCCAAAGCAAAACATGATCAGCTTCACTTGCTGCTTGTGATTCGCACATTGATTTGATTTCATTGAGATTTTTGAAGTCCTCTCTATACAGACTTGATAACTTGCCCAGTGAACAGTTCAGGTTGATGTTCTAGGTTTTAATCTTGTTGAAATCGCAGATTACTCCATTGATAGTGTCCAGTATTTCATGAAATCCAGTTTGCTCAATGTTGATAATAATTACATGTTTGCTAACTCTCTCCTAGATGTGGCTAACGGCGGCACGGGCTACAGGCCGCCGCCTCGCACCAAGGAGGTGGAGATCAACGGTCAGACAGTCAAACTCAAGTACTGCTTCACCTGCAAAATCTTCAGGCCGCCGCGAGCCTCCCACTGCAGCCTCTGTGACAACTGTGTGGGTGAGTTATTGTGTGGCTTCATACAATTACAGTTTACTGAGTAAAACATGCAGTTTGTGGGATAGTAGCTGAAAAAGTCATACAAGTTACGTGTCTGCGGAGAATGAAAGACATAATTTGGCAACAGCAGCAGAAGGAAAGAACAGAGCGACACTCACACAGTAGGAGTTAAACTAAAGCAGAGTGTATAATAAAATCTAGAATGAAAACATTTGCACTAATCAAATCAGTGACAGCAGTCAGAAATATGTCTGTACAGATCTATAAACAAGAGCATGGGGTTTATTCTCATCAGGACTGGCTATGTTTTTGTCTCTACCAAGAATATGCTTCATGATACCGGCGCCTGATTGATTTTTTTGTATATATATATATATATATATATATATATTTTTTTTTTTTTTTTTGGTGTCTGTGCTGCAGGCATCATCATTTTCTAGTAACAGAATAAAAATGGGCATACATTCAAAGTATCAAAGTAATTATTTTTGGGCAAAACCTCTATTTTTACAAGGCAAAAAAGACCATTCTTATTCGCTTAAGAAGGAGGTTCTGCCTGTAATATGGCTATAGCTATGATCGTTTGTCATTTGCAGTGAAAACCTCTGATGTTGAACTTTTGCTGGTCTCTAACAACAAGCTGTTAAATAAGTAAACAGCCACAATGGATAGAGCTTCCTTTCTTAAGAGGGCAACTCCACTGGGAGCAATAGAAGAAGCCTTTAAAAGCACAGTGCTTAGACCAGGCACACTTTCACTTCCTGCATATTTTACTATGCACACAGTAAGCTACATGCACCAGATCATATTAAACAAATCAAAACATTTGCTACACAATTGATTTTTAGTTCTAATAATAATAAGGGGGTCTGGAGTTCCCCCACCTTCACAAGGAGGGGGAAAAAATTCCCCCCACAACCCCCCTGGATTATGGTGATCTTTGACCCCTCCAATGTTGACAGCATAGTTACGCCCTTGATACTAACAATATAAAATACCTTGAGGTGCGGATATCTAAATACTAGCCTATTTAATGACATGTTTTACAGCGTATATAATATAACATGTTATACTAACTGTTACAAGCTAAGCCGTGTCCCCACCGCACTCTGCGTCGGCTTCATGGGCGTCACAGGCGTCCTGAGCTTCATGTTTCTCTCTCCCCTTCCTCTCAGCGGAGGAAAGGGGACAGCACCGGGGAGAAGCAAAGAGCGTAGACTTTGTTGATCTCAAAGAGGAGAAATTCACTCAGATGAGATCAGGACAGGGCAGCACATAACATGTGCCACGCAACACAGAAACAGAAGAGGTGGATATCATTGTTAAAAGAGAAGCCCCTCCGTCTCTCTTTGACGTAGCTATGCCACGAAAAAAAATGCCTATTTTTTGTGATGTAGCTACGCATTTCTGTGTTGTAGTATCATGCTATGCATACACATTTGAGTGAGGAGACCGGCAGGCATGAGAACCGTATGGCATCAACGCTCATCGTCCTCAAATTACACAAGTGTCCAAAATCTGACGTCTCGAGCGTTTCGCGGCGTGCGGTGGGGACACAGCTTTAGAGTTCCCCCACCTCCCAAATCCCACTTTAACCCCTGTCAAAGACGCTTTACATAGAAAGGGACAAAACAACAACATTTAGGGAAAAGCTAGTTTGTTAAGTGACTAATGGTCTCCAAAGCTTTGCAAATGCAGCTCAAATCTCCCATTCTAGTCAAACAATAATTTCACCAGCAGTGGCTTGCTCCTCTGCCTCAACAGACTAGAAAGTGCACTTTCAGAGCTTTTGAGCTAGGAATTGATTAGCGGGACTAAAGTGGGTTACTTCACGTCTTGAAACAAACAATGGCCTTGAGTAATTATTGAAGGAGTGCTGCAGAGCGCAGCTCTAGTGTGTTGTGTAAGAACATGGACATGGCTGCTCCACGACAATGTCCTCATCACCTCAAGCAATCATTGCAGTAACAAGTGTGCTGCAGCTGTTAGAGATTTATTCAAAGAAATTGCTCTCTGCCAATCAGCACAATTTAAAGTAAGTGCTCTTGTTCACATTTATGCTGAACAATTTCATTCCTATCTAGTTATAACCACGTGATGCGCATCGCTTTCAGAATCTATCACAAATGTACCCATTTTGGCTGGCCTTACTGCCCCTCCTTTACTTACACATTAAATTAAGTTGCAGGAGCACAACCTCTTCCCCTGTCAGGGCCCTCAGGGGTCATCTTACCTTAGCAGTGTATTTACTATGCTGCCTGTGTCTGTGAAACTTTTACTATTCTCTGTGCAGAGCGTTTTGACCACCATTGTCCATGGGTTGGGAACTGTGTTGGACGGAGGAACTACCGCTTTTTCTATATGTTCATCCTCTCGCTGTCCTTCCTCACTATATTCATCTTTGCCTTCGTCATCACTCACATCATTTTACGTAAGTACTTGTGGTCGCTAATGTGACTAATGTGTTCTGTCTAGAATAAGGATCAATGTTCCACAGCAAATAAAGATTTTAGTTATGGTTCATTTTCTGCTGATTATCCTTTAAAATATTGCATACATTTGTAAAAGTGACAGCTGTTTTTATTGAGTCTTGCTCAAATGTGTCCAGTTCAAACGAGTGTGCATATAGACTTTATGAATCCATCTGCTGCATTTCACACAGCTGTGATTAAATCATATTCAACTGTTTTTGGCTCTGTCCTTCCCTCATCACAGATGAAGTAAATTGAATGTCCATTTAGGCTCTTTATCTCATGACGCTTAAGCTGTAACTAAGAGTGTGCTGCAGGAATATGTCGCCGTATGATCCATCAAATCTGCTCTTTACAAACACATGTAACCACCTGTGTGTTTTCTACAGGCTCCCATCGAAGTGGCTTTCTCAACGCACTCAAAGACAGTCCAGCCAGATATCCTTTTAATCAATATTAGATTTGTGCCATATACATTTAGCCGTACAGATGTATTTACACAGGAGTAGCTTCTTAGATGTAAATTATTGCTAATTTTGTCTAGAGAGTAACACTCCTGTTCCCTTTAATCTGCACAGAGCAACTAGTGAACAGGACAGTGACTGCACCAGTGATTGACACATGTGCCCACAGGATAATTAAGGAGATTTCAAATCGTTATGAACATGGGAATGTTATGAAGGGACATTGAACAAGCAATATGTGAAAAGAAGGACATTGTAAAACTTGTGTTTATTTTTCGGAGCAGGAAGATGCTCCTTTTTGTCTGCACACTGTGTTTAATATTTGCAGTTCCAAATGAAATGGAAAGGCTCTCACTCTACAGAGCAGAGCATCTTAGTCTTTGTGTTCTTTATGTGGTGCAGAAAGCATGAGCGGCTCTGCTGTCCCTGCCAAATGAACTGGTAACATGGAACTATTGGCAACAGCAGCGCGACCTGGGGCTGTAGGTCAATATGCTACAGACCGATAGTTTGTGCTCTTTGGTTCATGAGAATAATATGAACATTTGTTTTTCCAGAAAATGTATTTTTCAGTAAAGCATATAATCCTTAACTGGTTTTGTTACTGTGCTGGAGGTTGTGGTGTGTTTTTTCAGTGTCTGGTCGATAGTGGGGCTTTCAGGCTTCCATACTTACTTGATCAGCTCAAACCAGACCACTAATGAAGATGTGAGTAGATCTTTACTATATATATACCTTTTCAGTGTGAGCATGTTGTGTTTTGTAACCCCCACTGTTTGTTTGTCCAGATTAAAGGCTCTTGGTCTTCTAAAAGAGGGAAGGACAACTATAATCCTTACAGTTATGGGAATATTTTCACAAACTGCTGTGCGGCGCTGTGTGGACCCTTGCCTCCCAGGTATAGTCTATATTTACACACACACAACTCTGCAGCTTGAGACATTGACTGTTTTATTCACCACAATCACCCAAGTGGTCCTGAGTATTCAAGAGACTCCTTTTGATGTGCAGAGCTGTTTGAAATGAGGCTGCCTCCAGCTTTAGCTCCATAAGACACTGCACAAGGAGAAAAGATTTCAAGCCTGTTTTAACCGAAGCTGAGATCAAAGTTGGCGATATATTAGATTTCACACTTGTGCTCTTCATGTGATTTAAGAGGAAGAGGGAAATTCACGTCCATGTGACAGATTTAAGTCATTTTTACAGCCACCATACAAGAATTAAGCAAGTTTCTTTTTCATGCATAACATTGATGTATTTGAAATCTCTACATAGTGTTTTGGCCACATGCGCCGCTCCTATGAACAAGTACAAATGGATGCAGTCCTCTCCAGCACTTTTAGTTTGTGTTTAAATGCAGTTCTGTCATTTAAAGAGTGATTTGTCATGTATGGCAGTACACTGTGCTTTAGCCATTAGTCAGCAGTAATGAAGACCGTGTCACAGAGGAGAGTCCTGGTGCACAGGTGGCCGCCATCTGGACTCTCTGTTTATTATGTTTGTGGCCAGCCACAGGCATCACACAGCTGGGTGCAGCAGCCGAGGAGGAATGCTTCACCTCAGCCCTGGACTCCACAAACCACAAGCAAAGATGGACACAGTCTCCTGCTGTACCTCTGTATTGCTTTGTTTTTAAACATCTTGCACTTAATTGGGTAGTTGGTATGTTAGTTTCTTCACAGTACTTTTCCTCAACAGTCTGTTTGTTTTTACATGTTAATACAACAAACAACAAAATAAAAACCCACACTGCACAGACAGAGACCGCAGACTTAAGTAGAAGTGAAGACCAAACCGCTACAAAACAATATTTAAAGCTACAATAAGCTATTTTATATTACATTTTTTCATCAGTAGGTGTCAGTAGTGAACCCTGCCCTCCCCCTCCCCTCACCTGGTGATTTATTAAGGGCATTTATTTTGTGTGCAATACACCTTTACCTGCAGAGAAAATAATACATTTAGCAAAGTAAATATATTGATACTTGCCCAATTACAACTTGTATGCATGAATGTGTTTTTGGCATTTAGATCATAATTGTCCATTTAGAACTACATTTATAGTGCTGAAGTTTTATATCCCACACCCCTTGAACGCCTCACGCCTAATAAAACCACTCTTTGTGGCAGCCGCAGAGGTGGGGCCAGATTGAACATTTTAATTATTTCTTTAAAATTCCATAACTCTTGACAGGAATGGGCTAGAGACTTACTTTTGGCCTAACAAGGGGTCGGGGGCCGGGGTTTGCCCAGGTGTGGTGTAGATCTTTTAAGCATGTTACAATGCTGTTCCCTCATCGAAAACATAGCTGTTAGTTGTGTTTTGAGCCACTCGCTCATGTTTAATTGAGTAATGTATTTTCCCCGCAGCAGCAGCTCAATCTTCAGCAAAGCTTTCTCCTTTCAAAAATATCCGACATGGCTTTACTACAACATCACGGTGCAGCACAGTCCATCTTTTCACCTTCATTTTTTTTTCTTAACAGCTATGCGGCGAAGAGGGAGCAGGGGGAGGGAGGGGCTTAAGAAGAGTTCGCTTGGAGAATCAGGAAGTGAAACTGCTGAAGATTTTCTTTTAATAGTTTGATATCTATACAGCATTTTTAACCAACAAAGTGTAAAATAATGGTTAAGATATGTTTTAGATTTTTACCAAATACATTCAAAAAGCATAATACAATACCCCGTCTTTAACACGGCATCTTATACTCCACTCTGTCACCGCCAGATCATTTATGAATGAGTCCGACATTTTGTAAAAGATTTTGTAAAAGTAATGGTTATGGATTGTTAAATTTTCAATTTCTCTTTTTGTCAACTCCCCTGTATATAAACATTCATTGACATAATGTTCTTCTGTATCCTTTTGTGTGTTTGCAGCCTCATCGACAGACGGGGTTTTATTCAGTCAGATGCCCCGCAGCTGGCACCGCCGACCAACGGAATCACTATGTACGGCGCCACGCAGTCCCAGCAGAGCCACATGGTGAGCTTCAGAGTGGACACTTAGCCTCATCACTATAAACAAGACATTATCATATGAACATTACATTATCCACCCAAGCAGTTACCATTTTGAAAAAAAAAACACATTTTATAACATGGTAGAATCTGAATTTATATTACTAAAAAAGAAACACAGCAGTCTAGCTCGTCCCGCCAGTCAAACACTATTCTGTGTATCAATGCTGGCACATTTGCCCATAACCTTTTGTTTGAGGCCATTACATCACTGTTGTTAACCCATTGATGCCTCACATGACATCTTGCTACAGTTGATGAGAGCCCTGGTGGCCCCGTCACCTGGAGCATTCCCTTAGGTTTGCACATTCACAAATCACCGCCATCTGTTTTCAGAGGCGGACAATGACACACTTGTGCAATTGTGCCCACTACTGGCCACTTTCTTTTCATGGAGGGAAAAGGTGGCACAGATTTGAACAAGTTTAAATGACCTCAAGTTTAAATGACCACGTCTTTACAGCACCGTGGGGAAATGTCTTAAAAGTAAAAAATAGTTATTGTAATAATCCCTCACACTTGTATAGGGCTATTTTGGACATCCAAGATACTTTAAAGAAACAATAGACAGTACTGTAGAATGAAGAGTTTAAGGAAAAGCCCAAGCTGCTGATGGGTTGTTAGAGTGAGTTCCAAAGTTAATGTTGGTGATGGGTGTGGGAGGCTGGTGTCCGCAGAGCAGAAATGTCCATTACTGACCACCTCAATGTAAAAATAAGATTGCCACATTGAGACAATTGCCATTACAAGGGGTCAAGTAAAAGTGTTAATTAAGGTGGAGAATGCACCATTATAATAATTATATTTTCTAAATAATCATTTAACAAGTAAAGTTATCGTCCAAAAAAAGACAACTTTAATAGTAATTTGGTGCACATGAGGCTATAGTAATAAGAAGCCACAATGAGCTGAAGCGTGGACACATCAGATATGAATATTAATGCACTTGGTCCATTGCACAGACTGACAGACAGACTCTGGCTAATGGCCTGATAAATATATAGCTGTTACTTTGGAATTGAACATCTCTCAGTCTGTAGCATAAAGCCACAGCCTTGTGTAGGAGCCTTGAAAAGTTGCCATGGTAACAGTAGGTGTAATATGATGTCATTGTTACACCTTGAATCTGTGGAGCGGGGAAGCACATACAACTACAACGTCAGTTCTGTTTGTGACCTGGCCTTGTGCAAACAATGAAATCAATTTCCTTTGATCAATTTATTATTGACAACAGGCTGGGCCAAAGGAAATGGTTTCTGAATGTCCTCCTTAGACCGCTCAAACAACATCCTGATTTTCCTTCAGTGACCTTGTAATTACAGAATCACACATGATCAAAGCTGCAGCTGAGCGGCTCTTCTGTAGGGAACACCAGTGAGCATTTGACCATAGCTTTAAATAAGAATGTCACGATGAGACTTTTGATCCTTAAAGGTACAAATGTGAGATTTGCTGTATTCATGATAGATTTTCATGCAACATGGGACGGTATGGGCCATGTGTGAAATGCAACCAGATTAAAATGGCATAAATCTGTTTGTTGTGGTCTCAGGTTGAGCCATGGGCTCATCCATCAGTCTTTCCACACAATTCCTTTAAACGGTGTGCGTGGGCTGCCGAGTACTGACTCAGTCTAGCTCTGTCTGTTTATAAAACATGAGTGGGCTACAAAGTCAAATTTAAAGGACAAGCAAGTGTTTTCTACCCTCACGACCGTGTGCTAGGTCAGAATATCACTTTCAGTAAATCAGTGTGTCAATAAATCACCATCAGTAAATCACCGTGTCCCTAAAAATAGGGCCGACTGGCAGCTCTGACAGTCCAGAGCAGTTTAGTAAACCATACTCATCGCGCTGTGCCTTAAATTACATTTGTACTTTTTCTAGGTCAGTGACAGTGAGACTGAAAGGTGAGGTTTGAGCACAGATCATGCAGCTTCATGTAAACACTCACTTGGCTGTGGGAGACACCTGTCAAACTGCTGTTTCTAAAATGATTCTACAGTCACTGTCTTTGCACATGTGGTGATGATCATATGGCTGTGATAAAGGGAATAAGCAAGTTTAAGCTAATCTGCCTGTTGCTAGTGTGGATGGTATTGATAACGCACCATGCCCTAACCCGGTTAGGCTGCTCCATTTTTACATTTGATTTCCATTCTAAAGCAATGCAGATCAATAGGCCATGAAAGGTAGACTCGATAGCTGCGTGTTTCCAACTATTGACTGAGCTGCTGTTTCTGGGGCAGATGCACGAGCTGCTGTGGGTCTTTTCTGGTGTGTTTGTGTTTTAACAACAGTACTAACATCTGGTGTCTCTTCTCCTTTCTTCTGTCTCTGTCCTACACACAAATCCTTCCTCTTCTTTATTTTTCCCATTTGTCTGGTCAGTGTGATCAAGACCAGTGCATTCAGAGCACCAAATTCGTTTTACAGGCCGCCACCACCCCTCTCCTCCAGCAGCAAAGCAGTGAGCCTGTCATCTTGACAGCTTCGGCAGAAAACGGAGGCATCCTGACTGGACGAACAGCGCTGTCTCTAGGTGGCCCTTGTACATCTCTGTCATTGGGTCAACCCACTCCTCCCACGTCAACACCAAGCCTGAGCTGCCATGAGGTCATGGACATGTTGCCCATCCATAGCCACACACACCCCCACGCCCATAACCACAACCACACACATCCCCTTCAAGACCCTATGGCCCATCACCATTTTCTCACCCCAGAGGAGGTGCCCTCGCCGCCAGGCATGCTCCCCTGTGGCAGCCCCATGGGACATAGCCACACGGTGCAGGCAGGCTTCTACAACCCGGCCAGCCAGGACTCTCTGCACGAGGACTCAGTCAGAGGGCTGGTTAAACTCAGCTCAGTCTGACAGCTGAGCTCTGTGCCACAAACTGTCTCTGCTGCTACTACACTCCTCAAGTCAAACTGCTCCAAGAGCCCATTGACCTAAGGGAAAGAGGACCAATGCTATTTCAAAACAAAATGACATTTTCTGTGATAAAGATGGACATACTTTGATAAACAAACACGCTGTTTGGACAATGTCTTTGCCACATTTGGACCTTTAAATCAGCATTTCAACAATTTCATGATTTATGCATATCATATTGAGTTTTTTTTACGTTTATGTAAGAAAAATGAGACTGTTGTACTGTTAGATGGTATTACAAAAATTTAAAAAATATATTTCCTGTGGATATTAATAAAACAACTTTTTATCAAACCAGACTGTATGATTTTGATGTTAAGGACTGATGTAGATCTGTAGTATTAAACCAGAGGTACAGCAGCAGCAGCTCTAGTCCTGTGGTGCCACCTTGTGGATGCACGATGCCATTCTCAACCATTAGGGAAACCAACAAATAGAGCTGGCACATAATGTGATTCATTTTTATTATTTTATTTATATTCAACAGCTACAACATGTAAGACAAAATATGGAATAAATCTTAATGACTTGCCTAATAATGAACTGTTTACAGTTTACATATAATACATACTGCTTGGTTTGTATGTATTTGCAGTATAAATAATTATTCAATACGTGCATAGAGCATGGTCTTGGTAATAACATTGGGCCTGTATAGCACACAAGAGACTGTAGACACTTTTCAGGCAAAATCACTTGTAAACAAACCATGGATTTCATTTTCGCAGACAGATGAACAGTACAGGCAGAATACTTCCTGTCTTTGGTGACTACATTTTCTGTTTCCTGATTTTATTCTACTTTTGATCCTATGGTGGGATAATGGAGAGGTTTCCTATGGGCTCCGCAGCAGGCTGGACGCACCTCACCACACTTTGACTTCACTCAGCTCCACATCTCCCATGATCTCCAGTTGGTCAATGCTGCTCAGGTCCTGCGCCCTGTGTCTGAACTCAAACAGATGAGTCCCATTTACTGCCAGTTTGAACTGATGGGGCTGACAGAGGATGAGTATCTACCAGAAAAAACAACACAAATCTTATAATATACAAAAAGGTGTTACTGTGTTGTCATTGAAAGTAGAACTGCACATACTTCAAAGTATTCCCCAGCTGAGAACGGAAAGAAAGGCAACTCCCGTTCCTCATAACCCCAGAACTCGCTCAGATAAGAGTTCCTTATAAACACTGACGACTTTATGCGTGGGTTTAAATGGAGAGCGATGTTTCCTGTTTGGCTGTTTTGCAAATTGATAGTGAAGCTGCAGTAGCATAAAACAAGTAGAAATTCAGAGCAAAACCTTAACCATCCATGTCTGTTTCTTTGCTTAAGTCTTACCTGTGAGGATAGATGCAAACTTGCCCTGTTATTGTAATGTGCTGGCCGGGGCGCAGTCCGTTGAGGATAGTGCCTTTGTACGGGACATTCTGAAACAAAACAAGATGATGGAGTCTTGTCTTACATGTAGGGAATAGGTTGCGTTCACATCACCAAATTATACTTCAGTTGGTGGGCAGGTGTGGATCCAACTCAATAGTGAGGTTTGAAAGAAATTTCCCAAAAGAAAATTTGACAAATGTTGTTCTTGATCAGTATTTGATAGTGACTGGATTCACAAACCTGCCATATTATTCTAATGGCTGAAAGTGCTTTCTACTGGCCAACATCACACACATGTTATTGTCACCACCACTTTTGGAAACCTTTATGAGAAA
>OMNZ01028821.1:10548-21806 GCA_900303255.1 Lesueurigobius sanzi | reverse complement strand
CCACATTACGGACTGGGACGATGCCACGGTCATCCGTGCCGAAAGTAACAAGTACCAGAGAAGCCATCGAGATCAGGAAACGTGCACCGACATCTATGAATCACTGTTATAGAAATTAAGGAAGAAAATAAACATTCCATGTGTTATCAATTATCTTTATGATTTTACCATTAAAGAAAAACGGAATAATGTACAAATAATAGACAATAGCATTTTATTAGCTGTATCTGAAGGAAGCAAACTCATCTAAATGTTTTATAAAGATATTCCCACTCTGCCCTGTTCATGGATCTACTATAATTACAAAAGAACAAACCTTCATAACAGCTGGTTTGAAAGTTGGTAGAAGGTGAACAGTACATTTCTACCTAAAGTAGACACTCAAAGCACAAAGTAAGGTGGATGAAGTGTCTTACCGAAGGACACAACGACAGGGTGCACCTGCCGGAGTTGGGATTCCAACCCCTAACCTACCGGTCACGAGACGACCCGCTCTACCATCGGCGCCACCGTCATCCCGATTTTGATGCAATGGACTCAAGCGGTTATCCTGGAAGAGAAGCTTTCACCTCGACTCGGGCATATGACGATAGATTTTCTCTCTACACATAGGATTATTGTTTGTATTGATTCTAAAAAATAATAATTGACTGAAATAAATTGATGGAACCTGCCGCTGACATGTGTTTTGAGAAGGATGTAATACTGGATGCTGTTTCTCCAGCCCAAGCCAGTGATTTTGCTCTGTTTGGACATACTATATGCACACTCATGAATCATGACAGCGGGTTTGCAAAGTCTTACAATTACCCTACCATGAGCTTTCATAACCGCGGTAATAGGTTTAAGTTCACATACAGAGGGCTGCGAGGAAACACAAGCAGTCAAACCACACACTAAACTCCTAGGACCTAAGGACATCATACACCCAAACCATAAATGTGACGTGATTTACGAAATAGCATGCCGATCATGCAATAAAGCATATGTGGGCGAGACCATTCAACATACGGAAGAAGGAGCACCTGAAGGAGTGTGAAAAGGAGACAGTCAACAAACAAACAAGAGCAATGAAAGAACAAGCACTACAGGAAAACCTCAGATCAGCCATATCCCATCACTGCGAGAGGGAGAACCACATTACGGACTGGGACGATGCCAGGGTCATCCGTGCCGAAAGTAACAAGTACCAGAGAAGCCATCAAGATCAGGAAACGTGCACCGACATCTATGAACCGGGACGACGGAGCATTCACCCTTTCTCACGCCCGGGACACATCACTTCACCATCACGTGACGCTACATGAAGTTAGCCAAAACTAGTCAAACTTCTGAGCACCTCTGATGTGTTTCTATTTTTTTTTTTTTTCTTTTCAAACATCTCCTTATATTCTCCTTCCAACCAAATGTACCACTTGCTAAATCCACTTAATAGTCCTCTAGTCACTAATCTTTCCATAGACTCTCTCTGTGCAGTGGAGAAGCTAATGCTGTGATTTATTTGGTGCTTCTTGTTTGGTGATGCAGACGCCCGAGTCCCAGGCCGGCTTGCAAGGGCTGCTGGGTAATTCCCAGAGTGTGACAGGCTAAGTGAAGACCCTGTGGAGGTATATAGTTTACTTGGGACAACACACCACACCCCATTTAGCCGGATTTAATGGACATGACTTCAAACCCAAAAGTTTTATTCAGTGTTAGTACTTTTTTATTTTTGAGGGAGGCTGATATTCGCTGAGGATCATCTGAGGAGTGGAGCAGTGCTGAATAATTTATCTTGCTCTTCCCTGGAAAAAAACCTTTAGTGCCACCTCTGTTTGATGTGATTAGATTTGATTCGGTGAAATGATATTGATACCTGAGGGGCTAATGGGCCGCGGTCGCTAATGGAAACCGGATGGAGCACAGGAAATAGACATAAATGACATATCAGTGAGATGAGGGTTTTATAAATACAATGAGATACTGCGTCCATTCTGATTAGCTGATAAATATATACATAGTTGACCTCGTGACGGGGTGCTGAAAGTGCTATGTGTTATGAAGAATTGTGTTTTTAGAATAAAATACTGAATAATGCTAGGGATTTTAGACCTTAACATATATATTTTCGCCTGGAAACAGTCTTTACAAAAAGGAGCATAATTATGGCAAGGATTCAACATTTTTCCGTAGAATTGTGTGAGAAACGTCAATGACCATTTTCTAAAATGCATTTTTCTCACATTGTTTTCTCGTTTGTTTATTTGGTTGGACAGTGCATGTTAATCATAGGCAAAGATTAATTTGTACTGTGTAGAGTACAGATGAACTGAAGAATCTTTACGTACGATGGACAGCCACACTCCATTTAGCCAGATTTAATGGACTGACTGAGAACCTACACAGACGGAGTGCATGTTAAAGAACAACTAAACCCCAAACCAACTTTTCTTTGCTGATAAACTGTGTAAATGGGTGTGTAATCGTATTATCTACATGTTCCAGCTAATATTTTGACATTTTAGTGCAAACCTGCTCAAAAGTGTCCTTTTATGCATAAAACCGAGTGGCTAACGCCCTCTAGAGGTTGAACTCGTAACGTGTATCTATTTCATTTGAATTTTGCGGTTAGCTGATAAAGTGGAAGTTGTGCTGTAGGTAGAAGTTTACATCAGCTCTGCCACGCCTCATCATCCTCTCTAACGCTGTGGTGTCACTGTGGCTCCTCCCCCGTAGCCAGTTGGAGTTGGATTAGCGAACACACCTCTTTCACGGCAGATTTCAAATTTTTGGTTTGGGTGGAGTAAGGCTCTGAGACGCCCGTTTAGGCCCTCTTTAATGAACACACATGAGAAACATGCATGTAAACACACTACTCCGGATTGTAGCCATGGGCTAATTTCCGTCTGTTGTCCCAGATTCATACTCTCAAGGACATCCTGATCTATTGTACATGTTTTTAGTGGTAGGGGAAACCAGAGCACCCAGAGGAAGCCGACATGGGGAGAACATGCAAACTCCACACAGAAAGGCCCTGCTGTTGTTGTTGCAACAACATCTGCATTTTCTGGCTATATTCACCTTATTCAGCCCCGCCCACTTTTTTTGTCTAAGGATTTCCTGTTTGTCTTCCTGGGGGCTGAAATTCCATTGTTAAGAGAGTGAAGAAATTAAAATGGAAATGAACAAAAAACAAATCATTTTGTGTGGCTCATGGTTTAGTTTCAGTGGACATGGAAAAAGCTACTTTTTTAAAGCAATATTACCACTTGCTTTTTGTGGTCACAGTTGGCTAATTGTCTGTGAGGAACTGTGAAGGACCAAAGCGGATCGACATATTTACACAGCAGTTTTTTGTAAATGTTATTTGTACCAATAACAGCAATCAAAAGCAATATCAGCTCAAGTTAGAATCAGAATAGAATTTATTCCCATTGTCAATGAAGGTTTGACAGACTAGGAATTTTCTTTGGTAGTCCTGCAGATTGACCTAAACACAAGATGGCCGCCCCCATTACAAGCTCCTGAATGAGGTGAATAGACTCCAAACTTTCCAGTCTTGTACTTAACAATATTTTTAAGGTTTGTTCAAAGGGATTTCTCAATAATTAATTCCTAGCCTGATTGATGAGATAAGACTTTATTGATCTCACAACATCTTGTCACAACAGCTCTTAAGGTCACAAAGGGGGGTGCAAAAAGTCAGGAAATGTGCTGTCAAGGAAGAAAGTAAGTTTGCAAACAGATAATAAAACTAAAATAAATGTCTCTTTAGCATCTATCAGTAAACACTATAAAGATCTCTTATGCACATTGCACACGGAATAAAATGAGATAAAACTCTAGATGAAAGAATATCCACATAGAACTATATGATAGAATTGTACAGTCTGACAGTGGTGGGTATGAAGGACCTGCGGTAGTGCTCCTTTTTGCACTGATATCACCTCACCTTTAGTACCTTTAAGTGGCGACAAAACAAATAGAAGTGTTTGAGGTCCAACTAATTTATTCAAAGCTGACCTTTACTTTGCGGCAACGCGCTAACAAACCAGAGAATAAAGAAATAGGTAAGACTTCACTCTCCTCAGTAAGTAGTGTAATATACGGTATATTTGAGTTATTTGCCCCTCAGGTCTTCTCACTGTAGTAACTTTAGCTGGAGCAGAGTGCGGACTGGATTAGACTGTGAAAGTGGGTCAGTCCCAGTGGTCAGTCTGGGCCTTGAAGGCGGCTGGCTCCCCCACTGAATAAGGAAATTGGACACATGTATATAAAAAAAAAGCATTATGATTTCAGCACATGTAAGCTATGATTACTTTAGACAAGAGACATGACCTCCCCGAGTCTGTCAGTCGGTTTGCTTCCTACAAAGGTATCTGCATTATTCCATATTCTGAGCTTTTAACCCGTAATACAGAGACTTCCAGAGTATAACTTTCTTATCTACATTTACAATGCACAGAATCCTGTTGAAAAGTGTTAAGATGACATGTGCCCCTGAGCGGAACTGTGATTTTGTAGAAAATGGAAAAAGTTACATTTTCCCTCTTTATGGTTTTAAGAAAGTGGTGCCGAACAAAAAAGTACAAGTAGCTGGAGGCACGCTGTCTGCTGAAAACGGTGCTATCTTCCATACATTATTATTATGTATTTAAAGCAACCACAAAGAACAAATACAATAAATGTTTTTTGCTACTTTGTCCTCATGTTGTTTATCATTATCTGCTCTGAATTAATTGCGTTCCAAAAATACCCCTTTATTATTTTGCGTGATAACACCAAGCAGATGCTATGGACAGAACGGGCTGTCAGCTGCAGCAATTTACTTTGGTGAGTGCCTTCTCCAGAGAGACTTGTTTTGTTTTTTTCAAACGCAAAGGCAGTAAATTGGAAAAAAAAAGTTGTTGTTTTGCAAAGACAGCGGAGGCATAATGGTTCAGTTGTTTAAATTAGTGTGGGAGAATTAGTTTTAAAACATACAGAATATTAAAGCAACATTTGGAATGAATGTGAAAAGTAAAAGAAATACATAAACCATCCACGAACGGTAATTGAAATAAACATATGCAATACGTATATACAATAATGTAGAAGACAAATTACATCTTTATTTTCCTCTTAAGGCAAGACATGGCAAGTCAAAACAGTGTTTTTTTTTATGCAGTGGTCCAGTTTTGTCCCTTAACATCTTTGTCAAAGAGACCACTGTCATGGAGTTGTGGGCATTCTTACCTATTGATTAAGACTTTGGATTATCAAAATAAAATACATGAATGACACACGAATCATAGAGCTCTTGCCAGTCCATGTGTCCAAAGTCTTGGGGGTCATCAAGAAGTCTTTGAGTGACAAAAGATTGGCTTGATGATAAGAAACGTGTGTGATAAATATTAAAAAAAAACATACAAATTCAGGATGAGGGCATATACTTTTTCACGGCACTGTATAGATCCTCACACTGGCCTTTACGTAGATGTTAAAACTGCAGTTGTATGGACTTTTGTTGTGATGTGATGGTATGTTTTACACCAGGGGTCTCCAACCTTTTTAACCAGGTGAGCTACTTGTATGTGATAAAAACGTCATCGAGCTATTTATGAATTCTTAGGAGTCCACTTTCGGGAGGTAGAGACAAGATGATATTTCAACATAAGACGACCGCCGTTTGGTCCTTATGTATATATCTAAACTGTAGAAAACCTTTGTCGTGCTACAAAGAAAGAGCTGGAGAACTATTGGTTACTGTATTTAATGTACAGAAATAGAATGGATTGGATTAAAACAATAGCAAAGCATTACTACACACGCCAACACAGATGAGCTCAGGTCTATTTCCACAGTCCCAGTCTGGCCCCTGTGTGTTTCGTGTCCTCAGGGACTAATCACTGGACTGGACACCTGCTTTGTATCACGCATCTGTCCCGATACGACTCTCTAACAATCAATAGTGCTTTGTTTTCTGACTTCTTTGTGTTACTCCAAGTTTCCAAGCCGCACTTTGCAATTAATCAAAGTCGGCGTAAAACCGGAAGCCTTTTCGTGGCCCCTGCAGGTCCAAACCACTGGGACTGACCCACTTTACCGGGCCCCTAATCCCGTCTACTTTCTCCACTACTTCCCACAATGCACTTCGGATTGTTACTTCCAAGTCTAGAAACCAGGGAATTCGGACTGGACCATTCCTCTTTTGGCCACGTGTTATGACTCCAGCGGCATCTCATTTTTCTCACTTTGTCAATATTTTACTCTTGCTTTTTTTGCTTTGGCCTCCATTCATCTTCAGTTCACAGGTTTTTTTTTCTTCCTTTTGCACCTGAGGGGGCTCTCCTCCACAAAGGAAAGCAATCTGCAGCCAGCAAAAGGCGAGGGCAGGGGCTGATATCCGCAGAGAGCGCGTGCAGGGGAGTAGAGTAATGGAAAAACGCATCATATTGTTTCGCTCTTTCATATTTAACTAGGAGTGCATATAGCTCCCGGGGAAACGGATACTAGAGATATAAACAAATAATAAGGAAACCTATAAATGGGTTGAACATCTGGTCGGTTCTATCAACACTTTGAGGGAGAAGTCAAGAGTTTGCGCCCGCTTCACTGAACACAACATATGGGCTCCAAAATTGAAGACACAACCCGTACTCTCAGAAAACCCTACAAAACGGTACATATTGAGCGTGTTTTGGAGATATACATGTCTTTTGTCAACAGCCAGGAGGTAGTTGGACGGATGATGGATAAGCACAGGTTTGCACATGCTTCCTGTTTGCGCTTTGAAATCCACAGCAGCTTGATAGGAAGGAAGTGATTTGGAGCTCAAAGGCGTCCATCTGTAGGTACACATGGGGAAGAGCCGGGACTTTATAATTGATTTTGCGAGGTACAAGGTATGCTTTATTTTCCTCATGTGATAATTTGACTATTGCATATGGCCCAGTCCAGTGACCCATCTTCAGATCGCCACACACGATCTTAGTCAGGACTAGGTGGCAGATTTAGCATATTAGACAAAAAATGAACTGTTAGACTGTGTGCGTTTCAAAAAAAAAGTTATTATAGAAAATGATTGAACTGAATTTATTTTTGGATTGCCCACTATCACAGACATCAAGAGTGAAACAAGGATCAAGATGGAATGCCACAGATGTAATGTCAAACAAATGTTATGTATAAACAAAACAAGCCTGGAATACCCTCCATCATATCAAGGATAAACTCAAAAAATCCAGTGGGAAAAATGGAGAAACCTTGAGGAGAACCACAATGAAAAGAGATCCACTCCCATGGACAGATGTGCTATAGACCAGTGGTTCTCAAACTTTTTTTCAGGTGACCCACTTTTTTTCATTGGTGATCTCTCGTGACCCACCTCCCCTTTCAGCAAATAATTATAATGTAATAAAATTAAATAGGCCTATTCAGTGTTTTTGGATGATTTAAATGCATATTTAGCTTCATATTCATATCAAAAGCATTAAGCTATTACAATATGGACAGTTCTGCAGACAGATGCAGCAGAGCATGGCTGTGGTTACCACCCACTTTTAGCGTGAGTTTGGGGGAATTATCTTCAGAAAATATGCTACTTAAATGGAAAGAGAAAGACGACGTCAGTGCTACAAGTTAAGCTAAAATTAGCATTTGATCTGGTCACAGAAAGTTTTTATACAGTCACTGACCAATGGGAATACCACACACCTTTTATCATCACGATCACGAATTTTATTATGTGCAATAGTATGTGGATATGGCATAAAGTCTCTGGCTGTGTGTGGGTAACACAGCTGCAGTTTCCCTGGTCATGAGATGAGCTGTGTCCAGACGAAAATCTCACGCGACCCATGTTTGGGTCCCGACCCACTGTTTGAGAACCAATACTATAGTCCAAATCCAGTATACCAACAACAAATGAATAGATCATTCATCAATATCAATTCTATCACTAGATTTCATATTCTGATTTATTGGATTTACTGACTCCAAGGTGGACAAACGTTTGTTTGAATCTCAATCTCGTCCTAAGGTGAACCATTTAGCATTTAGTGTCTCTAGAACATGCTAAATGTTTCACTTTTGGCATCTTTCCATGTAGCTCGCTTCGGGCCAGCCCAGCCCAGGGCGCAATCCTCGGATTCCCCCTTATCTACTCTACCTGGGAGGTCTTGCTTTTCCACATGACCGGTGGGCTACTCTTTAGGGGGTGGGGTTTACCGGCCTTGGCTCCTCAGTAGAAGAGCACCACAAAGTAATAATGAAAGCAACAGACAAGAACACGATTAGAACATTGTGGATAAATGCCGCAATTTGGATTTTATGAAATTATTCTGAAGCTCCAAGACAAAAACTAGAGGCAAGAAGCTGCAAAAAAAAACTAAATATGAAGGTAAGCTATATGCTAATGTTATGCTAGCCATTGATCGGCAAAATCAGTATTCACAACCGCAGTATAATGTTGTGAAATAATAGTCTGGTTGGACGTACTTGTCTTCCCTCTTCTCGCAAAAATCAGAGGCCAGCAGTCTGTCATGTCATGTTCGTATCACTTCAGCTCGCTTTGACCCAAGGTTGAAGACTTGGGCCTTGCTCACCCGGTTTGATCCACGTCTGGCATGTGGAAACAAAAGACTAAGCGGCAGTGCTTAATTTGATCCGGCTTTTGGGGGAACGCATTCCGGGAAATCGGAATTTTGAGCTTTATTGGATCCGGAAAATAAAATACTCCAACAACTTTTAAATATGCAATTATTTTGGACTGTTCCCCCATAAAATCCACCCAGTACACAAGTGTTCCTGGAAATCTGGATTTACAAATTAAGCACTGCTAAGCGGGTAGACCAGGCACTGGGCTCGGCCGGAACTGCCAGTGGAAAACCCCCATTTAGGACGAGGTTGAGGTTTACACAAGAGTTTGTCAACCTTGGATCCAGGATGGTCCACTGCCGATTGCAGCAGGCCCACTATTTTGGGCATCTGCAAAGAGTCTGGCAGGGTGAAGATATCTGGATCTCCACCAAATTCACGTCTTCAACTGTGGTCCCGGTTTTGTCCACATCAATCACCAGCCGGCTCGAGTCATTTCACCGTTCCTGCCTGAAAAAACGTCCTTAGAATCCATTGTTTTCTCCATGAAATAAACAAAGAAGTCGAGGCACAGACAGGATCTTAAGACTTCGCTGACATTTTACGGCTCATCTGAGAAGTTTGTTCGTGACTAGCTCTTTATATGGCAACTAATTTCAGAATAAGGGTGTCAGAATAATGGACGTCTTCCCTGTTCTGAGGAGCTACTCTCAACGTCTGTTATTTAATATAAGAAGTTTGAATTGACTGTCTTGCTACGCTGCTACCATGGACAAGTTTTCTCACTCTTTCCATATTGCATGGCTGTACACTATTATTTACTATTTTCTTGCCTTCAGCCAGACAATAGTTTGCAGAAGTCAGCCTTCCTCCACAACGGCCTATTTCTTTTCTTTATTGTTGCTGACTGATTTGACCGCTCCTGCCCGAGGACAGCATATGGAAGAGTAATGATTGAAATTTGAAATAAGGCATGAAACTCTAAAAATGTCTTTCTGCTTTTCCTCACTGGCTGCTGCCCGACTCAGGCTACACGCTGTTCCCGACAATGAGGGTGAATCAAGAGGCATAGAAGGGCATCATTTCATGGACAAGTGGGTTTGTCCCCGGCCCTGACCCAAGCCAAGTGCACGCTGGGGGTGCGATTCATCCCTATCTTAAGCCGCCATTACCAGCATAAGCACCCTCTTTTCATCCAAGCCAAAAAAGACACTCTTGCATAGAAATCCCTCTATTATTTTTTTGAATTCTTGGCAGTCCTTTAGCGTCAAAAGTGGACTTTAATAATTACCTCGAGCTATTCACAAAGTTGGCACATTAAGGGTGAAGAAAAATTGGGCATTTCCCCGCAAACCTGCCAATAAATAGAGAACATGCCAATCCAGCAAACAGCTTTTTGGAAATAACCATTTCGACCCTCTGGCAATGGACATCCAAAAATAAGCAGGTAAATTTGTTTCCCAATCTTTTAAAGATGCAAAACACTTTTGGTGAGTACTATTGGTGAGAAAAGATTACAAATATTTCTGTTTTTGCCCAAAATACATGAATAAAGACTATAACAAATGATGTGTTTTGCTTAGTCCCTTCAACCCCAGGTTCCGATAGATAGGAACACCTTTGAAAATGCCTATACAGAATAGTGGTGCGGACTGACTGAGCTCTTCTTCTAGTTAAATGAGATCTTGCTTCTTAAGTTGCTACTTTACCACAGTATTCCACATTTTGTCACGCAAATTGACTTCATCTTCATTAAAATGCATTGTGTAGTCCTCGGTGAGAGTCTGTTTTTCCACTAGTTAAACACATTTCCATAGTAAACAAACTGGGCTGATGGGTAGGATAATGGAAGTGTTCGATACAAGGCCAGTATTGATGCAGTGTAATGTTTACTTTGGCCTCAGAGATCTTTAGTGCTGTGTGACTGTTTGTTTAAATGCCACTTACTCCCCCCAGTGTGTCCTATGGATCTGTGTAGAGGGACCAGGGCTGCAGCCAGCTCCTGTCCTCCTCTGTGTGCAAGGTCATAGGGCTGGTTTTGGTATTATGAACTTTGAAGAAAATAGGATGCAGTATTTAGGGAAATATCTTCTGGATCAGGAGTGTCCTATGAAAGGCATTATGACGAGCAATGAAAGGGGAACCAAATAAATTCACTTGTGGCCCAAACTCTTTCGGCTTTATGAACATATTTCACAACTCGTGGGATCACGTTTTAGTCACTGTCACAGAAATGCTAGAAAAGAAAAATTGATATAAAGGCTTTACATTTAGATGCACAGTTGCACAGAGAGTTAACAATCTAAAGGAGAACAAATATTCATTCCACTGAATCGATGAAAAATATAGATATACATGTATAATATATTTTTCATGCTTGCCTCATGTTTGGGGAGGCGCTGCCCTAATATCAATTACACATGATGAACATGATTTTTTTTTGTAGCCTGGCATCCGGACAGTCAGTATTCTAAACTGGAGACTGGAACTGCTGGAGGCTAACCATGAATATACAGTATACCAGAGGCCCGTTTGTGTAGGTTCTCAGTCGTATAGGAGTTGTCCATCGTAGGCAAAAATTCTTCAGCCTTCATCTGTACTCTGTAGTTGAAGTGTAGGACGTTTCGATCTTAGAAGCATTACAGCACGTTAGAATCGAGTTCTAATTTTGGAAGCGTATACCAGGCATGTCCAAAGCACGG